>APFE031537600.1:81562-115024 GCA_000404065.3 Pinus taeda | reverse complement strand
GTCGTGTCTTTCCTTCTTTCCCGAAAAGTATCCTCCTTGGCTTTACCTATGGGGCTTCCTTCATAAGGCCATCTATCTTCACCTTTTCTTCAACAGTGATTCACAAGGTACATAGTTGTGACATGCTTCACAATTCTCCTTACCTTGGCCCCGCACACATACCCAGTCTTTTCCAAGAGGGCAGACACCAAAAACAAATTACATATTACCTTTCGGTGATGGCCTTTTTTTTCTAGTGACATCTTCTTGTAGGTATCAACATCCTGCATACATGTTGACTCATCTCCCAACGATATTTGTTGTCAAGGGTCTTCATCTTTTCAGACTCCTATCAGAGTCTTCACATCTTTCCGGGAGACTTTCTGGTCAAGTCTTCTTGATCTTTTGGATGTTGATTTCCTTCATCAAGGTTGCATACTTCACGATCTCTTCCATCCTTACATCTTTCATTGCCAGGAGCTCCCAGAGTTCTTCAATTGTAGTCAACTACGTCATACTGCATAAGAGAACATATTATGTTGATTTCATCTAGTTACACTTATATCTTTCTGCATCCTTTCAGAGAAGGAGATCCTTTCCCTTTTGATCATGCTTGATTCATTTTACCTACAACCATATATCATGACATTACAACATCATAATCAAATACAAGCATTCATACCTCATTTTCCCTTCAAGCTACTTTCAGCAGCTTTCTTGATTGAATGGATCTTCAATCCCTTGATTTGCTTCATCATGTCATTAGTCCTTCATCTCATGATTTCCATATGTTGGAAATCTCAATGAAACATTTACTGCCTTCCAGGACTAGAAGATCCTCCGCTGAGATTTCTATCAAAGATCCTTCATGATCTAGTATGTCCCCATCTGGAAAATGTTTCCTTTGTCCTGAATGACTTCTTCAATGTACGATGAGATTCCCAAGAGCTATATCCTTTATGATTCATACAAGCTCTTGTTTTTCATGATGCACAATGCATCTTTTTCTATGATCATATCTACAAGGACATCTTATAGGACCCTTTTTGAGAGGGATGCCATCTTACTCATACTAGAGATCTATTAATCCCTCTTCCCTTTAGCTTCCTTTATTCCTCAGATGATATGAACCTTTTTCCATAATCTTTTCATAGTTCTGTTCTATCTTGTTAACCTTTCCTTTGCACATAGTTGAGTCCTTTCAACTTACCTTTCTCTATCTGGCAGAGAGACCACAAACTGTTGACTGAGGTGGCCTTCTTGTTCATAGACAATTTTCACCTTGCTTATCAATGATGATTATCTATTAATCATTTTCCTAGATCTGTCAATTGAGATCTCATGAAGATATTTCTTCATTCTTTGGTACCTTCTACACTGCATTTCAGAGTATTTCCTTTAACATTTCATGTATCCTTCTTATGCCTCCTTCCTCACTTTATAGAACCTTAGGAGTTATCATGACTTCAAAGGAGACCTTAATGTACTGAATTCTCTAAGGATAATGACAATCCTTTTCATTCCATGCAAGACCCTTGATGACCCATCCAATATATAGGTCTTCTTGCAATCATGAAGTCATAAAACCAATTTTGATTATAAAATGAAAAAGTACTTACTTGATTGTAACATCTTAACCTTGATTAAGTTGGCAGTCATATAGGTACTTCCTTCGTCTAAAATATTTGATATGCAGATTGCCTCCTGTGCCAATTATGATTGAAGTGTAGTGAGGCCCATCTTGAACATTATGTTGTCCAATCACTGTTATGCCATTGTGAGATGATTGGGATTGTTGTGGGTCAAAACTTTAGGAGTCACCCGAGCCATTGCTATGCCTCTGAGATGTGACTACTTCATCCTCTTGGTCGTTGTCTTACAAATCCCTTGCTGTTGTAGACTTGTTGGTGTGGGCTGCTTCCTGAACTTCGATCCTTCTAGTGTAGCCTTTGATATACAAGATCTTGTTGTTGTAGGTTGTCTCCTTCGTCGTACAACCAACCATCCTTGAGATTATATACTGTTGTTGTAAACTGATCCTTTGATATAGGGTTTGATCAGGATATCCTTTAGCTTTCTATGCTTGAAACTTAAAGTTTGCATGTCTCTTTTCTGCCCTCTCTTTGACTTCTGAACCAACCCTCTCATACCATGTTGAAGAATCTAGGGCATGCATAATTATAGTGATTTTTCTTAAGCATGATAACAATTTGTGAAGTGTTTTTACATTTTATCTTAGCCTGATCTTCTTTGCATTATTAGAGTGTGTGTTTACTTCATCAAACTGCCATCAAAACTAAAGATACAAGACCACAAATATTTGGCTTTCTGCCAATGCCAAAACCTCTCCCTCATGAAGAGAAAAACCCAAGCAGAATTCTTCTTATAGAGATTTGATTGGCGAATACCAAGACCATAACCCTTGACACAATCTGCCCCTCCAAGACCAAGACATCAATCCTCTTCCTCTAACATTGTTGAGATCATCATGATTGGTGCACCATTGAACCCATCACTGCTACATCACTGAGATCTTTAGTCACTGAGATCTCTTGACTTCATTATGATCATCATCCTTACTGTTGTCATACCACTATCATCCCACTACTATTGCATCTTCATTTTCTGTTCCTTTTGTATGGGATCATCATTGATGTAGTACCATCGAAACAATGAGGTCACAGAGATATCAATATCATGATTCCATGATTATCCATGCTCGGAACAGAACTATACATATTACAAAGATCCTTCCTTATTAATATGTTAAGGTTGTGATTCAACAATGTAGTGATCACCGAGTAGACTACTGTGATATATCCTACGTTTGACTGAAATGTCAACAAGGAGAGTCATTTGATATCATTCACAACGAGAGGGATATACGCAACTATGGGATCATCGTGATCCTCTTCATTAATCCCTGTAGAATTTCAATGTAACCCTTGTCACTACCTTTTATGATGCCGACACTGTAATATGTATGCCAAGATCGAGACAGCATCTTTAGGATCAAGCATGATCTCCATGAAGCCAAGACAATAATATAAGTATATGCCGAGGATAGTCCATCCATAGTGACTGTGTCCTCATCTGAAGTTTCTGTTGCTTCATCCATCCAAGATAGGTGTGCCAAGAATGAGACAGAGACATCACTTCATCATTTAAATGCTTAGATCACACACAACCTTTTACTGCTCTGTCCATCCGAGGACATCACCTTCAGATCATAACTATGCCGAGAGTAGACTAGCTCAGGGTTTGTTGCTCCTTATACCCATTTGACGAGGCAGCTGAACCCTAGATCTATCTCACCGAAATGCGGATCTTCTGCCCCTTAATCAACCGAAAATCCAGAGACAAATTCTGAGATATCTTCTGTCATTTGCGCTAACCCTTCATGGGTATTTATAGTAGTGAGCCTACTATATTTCAGCCGAATTGAGCCGGTGAACGGATGTGACTATCGCCCAATCTGACATGACTTTTAATTATGCATTTTAGTTCACATTGAAGCCGACATGAAGAATTCTCTCTTTTTCGCTTGCAGACTTCTAGGAGGATTATGCTTGGTCTTTGGAGGGCTTCTTCACGACTTTGTGGACTTGTTTACATTTAATAAAGTCATGAAGAGTTTCTATACACATGACATGACTCTTTGACATATAAATAAATCCTAAAGACACGAAGAAGAAGTCTTTCACCTAGTGATAATTCTTGCTGACGAAACCCATGTAGCAAGGCATACAAAAGCAATTTATTTCCTTTTATTACAACGTTTACAAAGATCATATCATTATGAAGACCGAACCTAGTTACGCTTTCTTCAACAAGGAGCAGCACAAGACCAGCAAGTCAAGGAGCAACAACAAGGCAAAAGAGGAAAAGAGTAGCAAGGCAAAGGCAAGAGCAGAAACAAGGCAAAGAAAGCAAAGGGAGCAACAAGCAAAGGAGCAGCGCAAGAGAAGCAAACAGGGGAGCAAGACAAAGGAATTCTGATATGCTTGAATAATGTTGCAGGGATTGTTTAATGAAGAATTTGTGATGTGAAATTGTTAATTAAACTTAATTGTTGTGATGCAAAGGCAATACTCCAAGGCAAAGGCAAATATGTTGCAAATATTATTGTGTTGCATTAAAGATAAATATTGTTATTTGTTGTTGACATTAGATTGATGCATTTAATCATTACATATGATTGCAATTAATATTGAGTGGATTATCCATTTTTGTGTTCCAATATTCAAAATCTAAAGAGTTTGGAAACAAATGAGTGGAAGGAAAAGAGTCAAGCCTATTCACTTCATATTCGTATGTGGGATACAAACAACCAACAAACCATTTCTATAAAAGATGTGATTTTGGAAGAAATAGAAGTTAGAGAATGGGAGAATGTCAGGGAGTTGATAGAACTATTATGCATTAGTTACCTGCCGCATATGGAGCTAATGTGATGCAAATTTGAAGGGAAGAACAAGCAGAAATCAAGAGGGAGACATACAGAAATTATGACTAGGTAAACCAACACATTGTTGTTTCTTGTTTGCATCAGGGGATGGTAGTTTCCTTTCAAGTTGTGGCTTGATAAATATCCAATTGGAGATAGTTGAGGTAGGAGCCTCATGCGGGTTGTAGCCTACAGAAAACATTGGGAGTTGGAGCTTCCTTGCACGTTGCAACTTGCCGAAAATTGAGGTAGCAGTCTCCTATATGTTGCAGCCTACAAAAAATCAGATGTAATAAGAAGTAGGAGCTTGCCTTTGCATCACAACAATAATAAAATTGTGGCGTTCTCCCTTTATGGGTTTCCACATATATCTGGTGTCAATATGTGTTGTTATTATGTGTTCATGTGATGGTTTCGTTTGCTTATTACTTGTTCACATATTCAATTTTTTGGTCATTATTTGTTAAGTTTCTCATGTAATGGTTCAGTCAATCCATTCCATCATTATGGCACATGACACCTCCCATTTGAGGGATGTACCATGGACCTATCAATCCCTTGGAGGCTGAAACCATCTAATAGGGTCCTTGCTTAACCTCTTCCTTGCACTTGGGGAAACTTGTACATTCTACAGCTCATTATGGAAGGGAATGCCCCTATGAAGTGTCCACTTGGTTCCATGCTTTGTAAGCTCATTTACTCACTTGCATTAATGAACCGTTGTGCTGGAAGGTGAGGAGATGCATTAGATCTTATACAGGATTGCAGGTGAGTCTTCATCTTGGAGTTTGTTCTTCCCATATAGAGTCTAAGCCCTCCAGACGGTCTTAATGGCACTTGTAGGGTGAGCATTGACAACCATGGGCCTCCACTATAGCAGAGAGCTAATAACCGCGCCATGGGATCCTTCAGCACCATTCATTGCTTGCTCGTGTTCCATTTATTCGATGATGATGATGCACCTGGACCACATTTCCCACCCGGTTACACACTTGCACCACACACTAGGCAGTTGATCCAGGGCCCAGATGGGGTTTTGTCTCACCTAAGAAGTCAACGAAGGGCTTGCATCATTGTCCCAACCATTACAGATGCAACACATACTTGTTCGATTCAGCTGGAGACCCATGAGGATAATCTTTCTGCCCCCCATAACCACTTGCGAGCACCAAAGGTCATTTGCTTGGAGATCAAGGGGCCACCACCTTTATCACTATTATTGGAGCCCTCCTATTCATTATGGCACCTGAGGAACTTCATTTGGCCTTCCAACGACCCTTCTAGCTACCTTTCTATCATTTCAGCCCTCTTCAGAGACTTATTCTTCATCATTTGGCGATATCTAACAGGCTTGTCACCAATTAGGGTGTTATTTTGCATATTTCATGCCAGCCGACCTAAGTCGACAAGTCGGATCTCCAACAGACATATCCCTTGGCAAGGTTGGAAATTATGTATAAATATTAGTTTTTTTCACTCCTGTTGACCCTGCCACCTACACCTACCTACAAGTTAGTGAGAAAAGCCTTCAACCCCACAAGGCGTGGTTGGTGGCAAGGAACTCAGAGAAGGGATTATCACACTAATCCCGACTCTGTGCGTTTGAGCTATCTCTTAAGTTAGCTAAGGGGGGTGGTCCCTACTGAAAAGTTAACTTAAAAGATGTGAGTTTCTAGGAGAGTGTTAGAGTGAAAATGGATTACTTTTAAAGATTTATGAGCAAATATGAAGTGTGCAATTTGAAATAAAAATGTCAATCATTAACATGATAAAAACCATAAAACAAATGCCTTATAAGGAATTTTCTCAACAAATTAGAGATATATTTTCTTAAAGTAAAATGCAATGCTCTCGAAAGAGAAAGCAAAGTAACCCTGGAATGTAAATAAGAATTGTTAGCACAAAATATAAGATATAAAAATGCTTTTGAGATAATCAACTTTATAAATCAAAACATGTGAAACATATCTGGCCAAAACCCAAAAATTAGTAATTAACTTGGAAATGTAAAAGAAAGGAAGTGCTAAACCAAGACATCAATATGCAATTAGACTTGAAGCATGAAAAGAAAGCACTTGTTTGAAAGGATTACAATACTTGCTTTTGGAATAAACTTTGCATATGAAAACTCAAACCATCAAGAGACAAGCAAAGTAAATGTAATGGAAAGTGCTCTTGGTTAATTTTATTAATTATCTCTACAACAAGATTACAATTTAACTCTTTAATCCTCAAACCTCACCCTCGCCCAAAGATATGGATCCCAAAGTGAGAAGTCAATAGACGAGTAGAGGATCTCTAAGATGTCTACTTCAACCAACTTATGTTGGAGGTAAAATTTTAATGAGGCTTGGGGCCCTCTTATATTAAAATGCCTAGATGAAATGCAAATTGTGTTAAAATTGGCAATTAGGTCCAAACTCCATGTGGGTCATCTTATTAATGGCAGCTGATACTTTTTTTCAGATCCCTCACATCGAGAGGTGTAGGATTGGTCTAAAGATCATCCAATTCCGATAAGTATTGATGGAGATATGAATTTATTAGTGTTATGGGACAATTCATCAAGGTCGGCCAGCAACCAAATAAACCCCACTTGTGCTCAACATTTTAGTATAAATAGAGGTGACCTTCAAGTCATTTCAACACACTTGGGATCTCTTCCTCTCTACTTGTCTTTGGGTTTTAATAGGAGGAGAGATCCTAAGGAATAACGCTGCCCTAATCTAGAGGGAGTGTCCTAAGCTCTACACTGCCCTAACGAAGAAGCCCTAGAAACAGGAGGAAAGGGAGATCTAGCACAGTGAAGGAAGCCCTAATACTGCCCTATGAAGTAGTAATACAAAACCATGGAGGGACTAAGAAGAGACCCTACCCGTTGTCATAAAATGAACCTATACACAGCCCTAAGGAGAAAGACCTATACGTTGTTCAAAAGAGCCCTAGACACAGTTCTGTTCGTGCCCTAGTCACAGTCCATATACAGCCTAACTGTTGGCCTCATTCCGCACTAGATGTTGCCCTTCATCCGCAATTTAAGAAGACTCATATATGCTGGAAATAGGAGGCCTCATCTCCCTAGACACAGTCCTCTAATACTCAATCTCAAGAGGCCTCTACACTGCCCTAACCGCAGTCCTCAAGGTGATATAATCCGCAGTCAATGAGGGTTCTATGCAGTAAGAGGAGGATTCCTATTCGCTGAAAAGAGGAGCCTCAAGCATGCCCCAGTCGCAGCCATGGAGGAATCTTACCAAAACTAAAAGATGCCTAATCTGACCTCAGATTTGGACAACAGCATCAAGCTTCACGCAAATGAGGAAGGTTTGAAAACGGCTTGTATGACATGGAGATGAGTGTTGAAGGGTATACATTGAAGTCTATCTAGCAAAGGCAGCATATGTTAGGGTTGTGTTGATAATAGTACAGCCAGTTGGATGGAGAAAAGGGTGTGAACTTGATGAAGGTTATGAACAGTAAATTCTATGAGAGAAGTCACTATGTTGAAGACCTTGGTTGGAAACCTTTGGAGCAGCAAAAAGGATTGTTAGAGGGCAGATTAATATAGGCCTATGTTTAGTGACATTGGTGCAACTTCGTCATCAATAGAAGGGACAACAAACTAGCATTGGGACAACTGTATGGTACAGCAGCATGCAAGGGACAACAAACTAACATTGGGACAATTGTATGGTACACTAGCATGCAAGGGACCCCAAACTAACACAACTGTATGGTACAATAGCACGCAAGGGACAACAAACTAACATTGGGACAGTTGTATGGTACTTAGCATCAAGTACACCCAGCATGCAATGGTACAACAAGCATGCAAGGGACAGTAAACATGGACAACATAGTTCAACCATGACGCATGGGACAGTAGTACAGCATTAGGTGCAGCAGTCATGAGGTCCAGCATTGTGATGATGGGTGCAGCATGGTGCAGCACATTGAGGTGCAGCATGATGACAAGATGCAGCACAATGATAGGTGGAGTCACCTTGGAGAATCAGTTGAAGCAGAATGTCTTCAACTGATCTCATGTACCATCTTTTTAGAGATGATCTATGCTCTCATCTAGATAAGTCGAAGTGTTGACTTCAATTGTACATGTACTATCTCTCTCTCTCTCTCTGCTAAACTATTGAAGGACATATAAGAAGAATTAATCAAGGGTTTCCCCACATTGGGGTTTGTCCCTGGCTAGCACCACATCTTGTGTCCTCTTGTCTTGGTTTGTCTTTTGCAATTTATATTTATGTTCTATATACAGTTTACTTTAATGTTTGTGTGATTGCTAATCTGGAAAAGGTATTGAGCTAACTGTGAAAATTGAAATAAATTGTTCTAGCATAGAACATACCTAAAATTAACATGGTATCAAAGGTGAGGTGAAGACAAAGCCCAAGCAAGAGTGAAAGAGCAATCATTGAAGACAGTTGGGAAAGGACAAAAGGATCAATGGATTCCTCATCCCTCTTCTCATTTATCAAGGGTGAAGTCGAAGCAGACAATATTATCAAAATGAAGCAGCGGAAGTTTCTAATGGCCTACCTGAAGATCACTTCTATGGGAAGTCCGGATCTAAGGGAAGAAGTAAAGGCAAATGCCTTGTTTGAAATAAGTTCGACCATTATGTGAAGGAGTGTCCAAATGGCATGGACACAACACTTGATGATGATAACAATCATTCCAGGGACATCTTCAATGATAAGAGGAATGACAGTGCAGCGCATCAAGGAAATGGTTGACTCTTCAAGAAAGCAAGGAACCCCAGTGCTTCAAGGCACTCCAATAGAATGGGGAGGTCGCGTTTCGTTTCGCTTCCCCGTTTCCCCGTTTCGTGCAACTTAGCTTGTAGTCGATGCCACCTATCCCAGAAAGGGTGTTACCCCTCAATCGAATGAGGGTAACTCGATTCATTTACAAAATCTCTTTTATGTACCTGATCGCTAGAAGAACCTGGTGTCCAGATCGGCAATGGAAGTCAAAGGTTTCAGGGTGGCATTCATCGATGGAAAGGATGGTCCATTGGGGATCATGTCAACTGACACATCTCATCTATAGCACCGGAGGTCTATTATGGGGCCCTATCCAATGCAAGTCAAATGCTGACTGGGATGCTTGAATTCGAAAGGAGCATGAAGGTACATGTTTGAGATGTACCGAAGGAAAATCTTACAAAGGGACCACTTCCCTCATGTACCAAGCTCATAGGCTTGGAACAACCTGAGGGGTTTGAGATTCATCGGGAATCTCATGTATGCAGGTTTGAAGAAAGCCCTCTATGGCTTGAAGCAAATCACCCCGGTTTGATATGAGAGGATTGATAGTTGTCAGATGAAGCTGAGATTCACTAAGAGTGAAGCCGATCCAAACCATTGTTTGAAGGTTGTGGATGATAGAACTCTCATACCGGCACGTTCTACGAATGACCTATTTCTGATAGGTGTTGACCATCTCACTTACAGAAGTAAGAGGTAGTTGGATTCCGGATGTGGAATGGTAAACTGCAAGCCCGTGACTACCTCGAGGATCTTAACTTCCAGAAGTTATATGGTGATGATGCCAGACTAGATTTGGGAAATGCCTCTGAGTTTCATAAACTCACTTGCATTGATGTTCTTGGTGAACTTTCGTCCGTATATATGTTTTGCAGTTAGCATGGTGAGCTCATATTCAATTGAGCCTCACTTGATTGATGCCAAGAATCTTCTGAGATATCTTCGGGGCACAATCTCTCATGAATTGAGATACATTGCCGGAAATATGAAGTTGCATGATTATTCGAATGCTCACTGGGCAGGCAATGTGGAGGATCATTAGAGCACTTCTCAATGTTGATTCTCTTTCGATTCTGCTTCAATATCATGGATGAGCAGAAAGAAGAAGTCAGTTGCTATAAGCACCACTGACACCAAATACATAGCTACGAGTATGATCTCATGTCAAGCTGCCTGGTTGTGGAAGCTCTTCAATGAGCTATTTGTACACATGATGAATACCACTGTGATCCTTTGTGACAACCAGGTGGGCATTCAATTGTTGAGGAATCCCGTATTCGATGATTAATCCAGCAGATAAACATCAGATACTACCTTATCTGGGATATGGTAAGTTGATGAGCAAAGAGGCTCCATCGCATTGAGAATGATGTACAACTCGCAAACATTTTGTCAAAGCCCAGGGGAAAGGTCAAATTTGTGACTTTCCCGAATGACTTGGAATTGTTGAGAGACCTTCATATAAAGGTCCTACATGCTGCATGCATTGAGCTCTGAGAGCTCGGGGGGTTGGGGCACTTACTCGAGCAACACACGATCATAGAGCGATTCACCCTGCCCTAATGGTGTGCTGTGTACAGGGTGAATAGCTCAGCCTTCCCCTATGATACCCCGAGGCAGCTTTGGGACAGGATAATTAGTTCTCCTGTCGAGGCATCCTACCCATGCAGTCTGGGACTCATGGGAAGTACCTCTCATCTGATCAATGAGCAGGGAAATGGGCTTAGGGACCATAGTAGTACTATCGATGGACGCATCGTTGTATCTACCGTACTCCCTATACTAGGATGACCTCCAACTGATCTGGGATTAGTATGAGTGGTTTGAGACACTCTCTTGTGATATTGATCTGGGATCAATAAAATTGACTTCGGGTCAGTAAGAGTGATATGACACACTCTCTTCAGATGACATTGACTTCGAAGAATGGTATGAGACATTCTCGATCAATTCTTCTTCTTCATGGTTCAATAGAGTAGAGAAGAGCAGTGCAGGGCATTGATGGCAGAGATAGTACAGTCGGACATATGGATCAGCGGAGGGAGTTCTCCCTAGTTGAGAGGGAGTGTTAAAATCAGCAACTAAGTCCAAACTCCATGTGGGTCATCTTATTAATAGTAGCTGATATTTTTTTTTGGATCCCTCTCATCGAGACATGTAGGATTGATCTAAAGATCATCCGATTCCGATAAGCATTCATGGAGATATGAATTTATTAGTGTTATAGGACAATTCGTCAAGGTCGGCTAGCAACCAAATAAACCCCACTTGTGCTCAACGTTTAGTATAAATAGAGGTGGCCTTCAAGTCATTTCAACACACTGGGGATCTCTTCCTCTCTACTTGTCTTTGGGTTTTAGTAAGAGGAGAGATCCTAAGGGATAACGCTGCCCTAATCTAGAGGGAGTGCCCTAGGCTCTATGTTGCACTAATGAAGAAGTCGTAGACGCAGGAGGAAAGGGATATCTAGCACGGTGAACAAATCCCTAACACTGCCTTATGAAGAAGCAGTAATACATAGCCATGGAGGGTCTAAGAGGAGACCCTATCCGCTATCCTAAAAGGCACCTATACGTAGCCCTAAGGAGAAAGACCTATACGATGTTCAAAAGAGCCCTAGCCATAGTTTTGTTCGTGCCCTAGTCATAGTCCATATATGCCCTAACTACTGGCCTTATTCTGCACTAGATGTTGCCCTTCATCTGCAATTTAAGAAGACTCCTATACGGTGAAAATAGGAGGACTCATCTCCCTAGACGCAGTCCTCTAATACACAATCTCAAGAGGCCTCTATGCTACCCCAAGCGCAGTCCCCAAGGTGATATAATCCGCAGTCAATAAGGGTTCTATGCAGCACGAGGAGGATTCTTATTCGCTAGAAAGAGGAGCCTCAAGCATGCCCTAGTTGCAGCCATGGAGGAATCTTACCACAGCTAAAAGATGCCTAATCTGACCTCAGATTTGGACAGCAATAGCATCAAGCTTCGGGCAGACGAGGAAGGTCTGAAAGTGGCTTGTATGACATGGAGAAGAGTGCTGAAGGGTATACGTGGAAGTCTGTCTAGCAAGGCAACATATGTTAGGACTGTGTTGATAACAATACAGTCATTTGGATGGAGAAAAGGGTGTGAACTTGATGAAGGTTATGAACAGTAAATTCTATGAGAGAAATCACTATGTTGAAGACCTTGGTTGGAAGCCTCTAGAGCAACAAAGAGGACTTTTAGAGGGCAAATTAATATAGGCCTATGTTCAGTGACATTGGTGGAACTTCGTCATCAATAGAAGGGACACCAAACTAACATTGGGACAGTTGTATGTTATAGCAGCATGCAAGGGACAACAAACTAACATTGGGACAATTGTATGGTACAGCAACATGCAAGGGACAGCAAACTAACATTGGGATAGTTGTATGATACTTAGCAACAAGTACACCAAGCGTGCAATGGTACAGCAAGCATGCAAGGGACAACAAGCAAGCAATGGGACAATAAACATGGACAACATGGTTCAACCATGACACATGGGACAGCAATACAGCATTAGGTGCAGCAGTCATGAGGTCCAGCATTGTGATGATGGGTGCAACATGGTGCAACACGTTGAGGTGCAGCATGATGACAAGATGCAACACGATGATAGGTGAAGGAGTCACCTTGGAGAATCAGTTGAAGCAGCACGTCTTCAACTGATCTCATGTATCATCTTCTTAGAGATGATATATGCTCTCATCTAGACAAGTCAAAGTGTTGACTTCAGTTGTAAATGTACTATCTCTCTCTCTCTCTCTGCATTGAACTATTGAAGAACATCTAAGAAGAATTGATCAAGGGTTTCCCCACTTTGGGCTTTGTCCCTGGCTAGTGCCACATCTTGTGTCCCCTTGTCTTGGTTTGTCTTCTACGATTTATATTTATGTTCTATTTACAGTTTACTTTAATGCTGATGTGATTGCTGATCTGGAAAAGATATTGAGCTAACTACGAAAATTGAAATAAACTGTTCTAACATAGAACATACCTAAAATTAACAAAAAATGGATTACTTTTAAGGATTTATGAGCAAATATGAAGTGAGCAACTTGAAATAACAATGCTAATCATTAGCATGATAAAAACCATAAAACCAGTGCCTTATAAGAAATTTTTTCAACAATTTAAAGATATATTTGCTTAAAATAAAATGCAATGCTCTCAGAAGAGAAAGCAAAGTAACCCTAGAATGTAAATAAGGATTGTTAGCACAAGATATGTAAGATACAAAAATGCTTTTGAGATAATCAACTTTATAAATCAAAACATGTGAAACATATATTGCCAAAACCCAAAAATTAGATTAACTTGGAAATGTAAAAAAAAGAAAGTGTTAAGCCAAGACATCAATATGCAATTCGACTTGAAGCATGAAAAGAAAAAACTTGTTTGAAAGGATTACAATACTTGCTTTTGAAATAGACTTTGCATATGAAAACTCAAACCATCAAGAGACAAGTGAAGTAAATGTAATGGAAAGTACTCTTGGTTAATTTTATTAATTATCTCTACAACAAGATTACAATTTAACTCTTTAATCCTCAGACCTCGCCCTCGCCCAAAGATATGGATTTTACAGTGAGGAGTCAATAGAGGAGTAGAGGATCTTTAAGATGTCTACTTCAACCAACTTATGTTGGAGGTAAAATTTTAATGCGGCTTTGGGCCTTCTTACACTAAAATGCCTAAATGAAATGCAAATTGTGTTAATTCCCCAAATTAAAATAATGATACATGCAAATGCTTCAAAGAGATTGATTTGCAATGCTTTATAATGAAATAGTGTTGAACATAAGTTGCAATTATAACTTCAATTGCAGGAATGAAATTAACTTACAAGTGTTGCATGTGTTTCATCAATGAATTAAAATGATACAAGTAATTTGCATGAAAGTAAAATTTGTTTCAAATAGACAATGACAATAAATTGCTCCAATATTCAAGATAACGATGTAACATAAAATTGAAGCATGTATTCAATTGCTCATGAAACAATTTACCAAGGTAAATGGAAACGAATCAAAGTTTGTTAAGAATATAAAATGCTTGCATATAAAAGATGAATTGCCCAAACTAAAGTGTAAGCTTGTAGCTTCAAGCAACAATGAAATAGAGATTGCAAAGCTCAAATGAAATTGTAACACTTTAACTTAGTGAAATGTGCTAGTGAGGTTGTGTTAATTCCCAATTAAAGCATGCATGAAAGTGAATGAAGTATGAAAGCTTAAACCATGCAAATGTCAATCCACCCAAGAAAAGCCTCCCTCTAAATGGGGAGATAGGATAACATGGGAGAAATCCCAAGCTCCCACAAACAAATTAGATCTTTTATTAATATTACAATGAGAAGAGGGCCTTTCAAAGTCCTCAACTAAACTTCGAGGAGAGTCCTCACAATAATTGCTTGAAACTTGGACACTAGACCTCCTTTCTTGAGAAAGTATTGACAAGATCTCACAAAACTTATGGAAGGGAAACAAGGTGTGAGTTTCCTCTAAATGCCCACGGCTTAGAGAGGGAAATGGGTAGCCCTCTAGTGAACACGACTTGGCCAAAATAAGCCTCAAAAGGGCTCATGACATCCTTGGAAATTGAACCCCCAACATTTGCCAAAGGCCCTGCAAATACTTGTTAGATGTTATGGGAGGTTGCTCTTCAAAATCTGCCACACAAGAGTTAACAAACAATCCAAATAAAGACTGCAAAATAAGTTAAGTACTAGTGAAAAAATCAACAAAATAAAATGTATATGTACAATTATAATTTACAAAAGGCTAAGCTAAAGCGTAAGAGTAAACTCTCCTTTTTGCTTAGCCATCTTCAAGCTCTTAGATAGCAAATGAAAGAAATGAAGTACAATGTTTTTTAAAAGAGATTTAAATTTAGAAGTACTCGGCTTGTGTACAAGCTATGTTCCAAAAACCCTACAAAATCACTTTTTAAAATACGACTATGAAGACTCAAAGAACAAATGAGAGCTCCTTTAAGAATATATCAAAAGTAGGTTGGTCTCTCCAAATACTTCCCCTCATGCTTGATTCTATGATCCCAACAAGATGTTCCCTCTACAAAACTTCAATCAAGAATTAGTTCCATATAGATTTAGCAATAAACAATGATAAGAAACTCTAGAGATTTATTTAAAACCAACTGGGGCATTCTATACCTAGAGCATACTTCTAAATCAAATGTCAATGCAAGAGATCTCTACATTGACAAATCTACAAGAGCATATGGAAACAAATTAGATCAAATCATAAGTAAAAAGAATTATACCAATGATCAACAATTCATCACACTCCCAAAGGAGGAACACCTCATGAATGAAACCCCAAAGTCTTTATTGATATTTTTGAAAGTGTACAAGGCACCATCACTTCCACAAGCACAATAGCTAGTAACAATATGATACAAATGGCAACTCAAGGCTCTATTATATAGAATTATGGGAGCCGATCCCAATGTAGAAGTGATTAAACAAGTGGCATGAGGTGACAATCCGCAAGAGAAATTTGAATTTGTTGAATGGAGCTCTAATGCCAAGTGTAAAAATCGAATTCTGGCAAGTGGACATCATTTTCTTCTTCCCTTATGTGTCAAATTCGAATTGTATAATGGAATGACAAGTGTATATGAGTGGTAATCCATGTAGGTACAATTTCCCACAAAAAATCTCCACCAAATATTCTCCCAAATCCTCCCAAATGTGCATTAACTTCACAAATTCAAATTTCCAAATAAGCAACCTTCTTCTTTAATGCCAAAAATTTGATTTTATATGAGCACATGTCTTTTCCTTAATTTTAGGAGTCCACATCAACTTGGGACTTCACTTTAACTCCCCCATAATTTTCCACCTCATTTCCACAACATTTAGCACGTGTGTATATTTATTTTTCTCCATTTATTTAATTTCTGGCTTAATTAATTGCCAGATTTCCCACTAAACTTAGGAAAAGTGGGTTTTGAGGGTTAAAAACACATTTTTAACACCTCAAAGTGTGTAATTGTAGAAAGTTGAGGGTGAAAAGTGTAAATTTCATTACTCATACCCCATACAACTTCTCTAAGCATCACTTATTACATTACCAGTACAATTTTATTAGCAATTTTCGCAGTGGGGAAAATCTAAAAAATTGAAAAATGACTACCTAGAACTAACCAAATTCCACGAATTTTTTTGTGTGATCTAGTATGGTAATATACATCAACTCTAGACACTAAGATGTGATAGGGCTCAACCTTCAAACCGTCACCCCAACTTTGGGGAAAAACGTGAGTGAAAAAACCCAAAAAATTATCCACCTCTAAAAAAGAAGGGATAATTAACTAGATAACAAAAACACTCCAAGGTGTACTCATTTGTTGATCAAGTCCCAACATCCTAGGCCTGTTACAGACTCAAAAACTCATCATTACTAGTATCACTTATTACAATTCCCCATAGGGTGTAGAATCTAGGTACAAGAACGATGATGAGAAGATAGAAGTAGAGTTAAAAAACTATGTTGATTGATGATATATGGTGGTATAACTATCCTCTAGATCATCCTTGGGCATGGAGTCGTCATATAATCATCAGGTGCCACTCTAGTGGTCAACAACTCCATTTGGTCATCATCTCATCGCGAAACAATCAGACAAGAAAAAATGAAGATCTAGATCTAAGGTGCAAAAGTAGGTGCACCTCATGTGAACTTTAGGTGCTGAAGGAAAAGAATATTTGTGGTCTATCTTTTGGGGATTTTAGACCTGGTTTCATTTTATCTTGTAACCTTTACTTTGAAGAAAATTTTGTGGTAAATTTAAGACCTCTAAACTGTAACATTTACACCCTCCAGACAGATCCTATATCTCGGCCATGAGAAGTAAAATTTGCACCTATAGGTCTGCAACTCGGTCGTGCAGCACTGCAACTCGAACCTATAATTATAATTCGATCCTATGCCATCCATTTCGGACCTGCAACATCAAAAAGAACAATGCAAACCTGTAATATCTCTTGAGTTCGGACCTGTAGTATCTTGAAGGATCTCAAATATGTTAAGGACCAATGATCAGACATGTGCTTGACTTGCAATTTGGATTAAGAATATTTGGCACCATTTGGAGCAGATTTGAAGTCCTAAAGTCAAGAAGTGTTGAAGTATCATTTGTGCATCGATTGAAGAATATCTTAAAGGTTGAGAAGATCTTGAACACTGTGTATTGTGCATTCTTGAAGCAGTATTAAAGCATCTTTTGAACTTAAAGACCTTCGGGATCTTTGAAGAAGACACATTTCTATGCAATACACTTGTGCATAATTTCTTTGAACCTATGACATTTTTTAAGACACATTAAGATTTGTAGTGAGACTTTGTTGAAATCACAGAATTGATTTATTGCAAGATCCCTATTGAAGGCATGATATTGGGATCATTTTATAGTGAAGTCTTCTACTAAAAGCAGAAGTTGAGATGGTTCTAGACTCTTGATAGGAGGCACAGGTTTTAGAATAAGTTTACAAAGAAGTCTTTCTTGGAGGAATACCACTGAGTTTGTTTACAGTGAAGATACCTTGGAGATCCGTTGAAGATCAGGGTTATGCTTGTGACACTTGTTCGAAATGTTGACTTCATTTAGGAACAAGGCTTTGGATATTGTCTGGAACAAATTGAAGGAATCCTTGGCACGTTTTGGGATCATTTGAGGTTACCTTCAGATACTATTAAAGCAAGATTGAGGAAATATTGAAGCATATCATGAAAAGTCATCCTAAAGATTGTATTGAGAGTATCTTGGAGAAACATATTGAAGACATCTTGTTGGGCATTCTTGGAGGCATTCTTGGATACATTGGTGATGCATGATTAAATCCCTCATGGAGTAGCATTGGAGAACATTGTTTGGGTATCATGAAGAGTCTTGGAGACACCTACAATGGTTACTTAAGTTGTCATTGATGAACAAAGTCTTGTGAAGGTTAATTGAGGACATCGTTGAAGGCAACCTTGAAAATATTATCAGGGCTTGTTGAAGATTACATTGGAAGCCTTGAAGAACTATAGAAACCACCTTGAAGAACAGAAGCAAAGGGTTGGAGCCCTAGAGAATAGGAGTCCTCATGAAGACTAGGTTCGAGCTTAAGCCTGATAAGAGGGTTGCAGCCCTAGAGGATTGGAGTTCTCAAGTGGACCAAGTTGAAGCTTGCCAGTATAGTACAAGTTGGAGCTTAGTTTGATTGAAGATTGGAGTCTTCATCTAAGGTTGGAGCCCTGAAGTGTTATTGTACTTGAAATATTGTAAAAAGAGGATTGGATTCCTCACCTTGCTTGTTAATAAAATTATTCTTTTGTTGTACATTTTTGTGTTTTGATTTATTAAGTGATCTTAATTGGCATAAAAGTTACAATTGTAAAATAAATATTGATTCACCCCCCTCTTAGTATTTCCAACACCATCATTACTTCACATGACCCCTTCCATTTGATGGATGTGCCATGGACTTGTCACTCCCTTCGAGGATGAAACCACCTCATAGGGTCTTTTATTAACCTCTCTTGTTGAGCAAAGTAATGCTCGTGAATTATAAAGCCCACTTGGAAGGGGATGCCACTATGAAATGTCCACTTCTTCCCCCGGTTAGCAGGCTTATTTACAAAATTGAACTAATGGATTGTTCTACTGGAAGGTGAGGAGACGCATTGGATTTTATATAGGATTGCAAGTGGGTCTCCATCTTGGACTTGGCTTCCCTGTACGAGATCCTGTTAATTTTTGGTAGCATCGGATGTGCTCTAGCCATGAAAATTGGTGATGCTAAAGCGCATGACATCTCCAAGACCCAGAAATCGTTTGGGTAAATTCCACCCAGATGGAGAGATATTAAAATAATTAATATTTTTAATGAGGTTACTAAATCTAAACTTGGGAAAATTAAAATATTAATGTGTATTAATATAATATGGGTGATAAAGTTCTAAATAACAAGGATAAAGCCAAATCTAATCTTAGTCGTTGATTAGGGACTTAATCTCGATCGTTGAATCGTCAACAGGAAAAGTATAAGAGGAGGCTTGAGGGTTAGTTGGAGATACACCATGTTGATCAAGAATTCAATTTTCTGGGGCAGGGTTTGCTGAGAAAACGAGTTAGTGATCTGTTGCAGTGAGGGGCAGTTCAGTAGAAGGACGAGAATACATAGTAGAGAGGCAGAGAAATTGTCAGAGAGACAGCGTCGAGCCTCGAAAGGCTGACGCAGAGGCTGAGGAGGCCAGTGAAGAAGACGCAAAGGGCCAAGAGGTTGACGCAGAGGCAGCAAAGGCTGAGGAGGCTAGTGCAAAAGACGCAGAGGCAGTAGAGGCTGACGCAGGTAGCAAAAAGAGTTGCAAAGATGACGCTAGCTAGAAGAGGCAGCATTGAGGAATTTTCTTGGGCCAGACTGGGAGCTGAGAGGCAGATGCAAATTCGTAGAGGGTGACGCAGTCCCCAGAGGGTGATGCAGTTCTAGAAGAAAGTTTGGAGCCGCTTTCGTTGTCCAGCTGAGGAACAATTGAGGTCACTGTGGGGTTCATCATCCGGTTGCTGATCAGTCGAAATATCTGTCTCCGAGGAGAGGTACTTTTGCCAAGGATAATCTCGGAAGGGTGAGCCATTTCTAGCACCCAAGTTGTAATCAGAAACTACCTAATCATGAAACCCTCATATTTGCTGCACCGGTTTTCCCACATTGGGCTTTTGCGAGGACGATTGTCCAAAAATAACGGTCTCCCTTGTGTGATTGTCTCAATTATTTCAGTTGTTGATCTGTATATGTGTGAAGGCCACATTTGTGTTTATTTCAGTATTTATAACTTGTTAATGGAATGAACAACTAGGAGATAATAAACCAGATAATGCAGTAGGGATTTCTAATGTGTCAAAATTAGAAATTTCCACATGGTACTGTTAGAGCTCTAGAAAACTCTCCTAGGTTGTAGCTCGGAGATGCCTGGTAACATATAATCTTCAATATGGTTCTAGGAACTTATTGGGATGGGTGATGGTTTGGTTCAAGCCAAATAACCACTTCTACTCTGTTTTCACTCCAGACATGCATGAACACCCTCAAACTACAAGGCTTTAGATCAACAACGCTCAACAACTTGGGAATTAGGTGAATAGACGAAGAATACTAACCACACCAGCAGATGCACATAGAATGTATGATGGCCAGCTGCAATTAGTAAAGAAACTTGCAAATCTAATCTATCAATGCAGAGATAAGATGACATTTATCTTGCATTAGATACAGAAGAAACCTGAGTGACCCACTCACTGATACATTCAATTGTCTAATCCAGGGATAAGATGACGTTATCTAGCATTAGACGTAGAAGAAATCATGAATACAATACTTCAGGCACAAGCTTAGAACATAGGAGAAATGGGCATTAAGCAATTAACAGCAAAAGAAGCTTGCATTGCTAAAAATGAAGATGAGACACTGCAAGTTACAGAATATCTACAGTCTCCAGAAGTTGAACTGAAACAGAATTGCCAACCCTAATTACATCTTCCTTCTGGCTATTTATAATCTATCATTACAATGGCCCTTAGCTGTTTAGGGATGGAGGGGTCTTAATTGACCACCAACTACCATTAACTGTCTAATAGCATCTTTGAACGTAGTTGCTTTCTCCACTACAAAAACCTGATCAGTTCTAGTACCGTGATGTCCTCCCGATGGTTGGATTGATCATGGCAGTGGAGTTCCATAACTGTTTAATTCGGTTGCTGAGTCGTGCTATGTCCTTTTCTCCTCCGGCCATGCTCTTCTTTTAATTCAGCTTCATGGTCAGACTATCACCAAACTAACAGAGTTGGCCATCTTCTTCTTCGCATAACAAACAAGACGTGGGGTATGGAGTGCATGGGCAGATGAACGGTTGTGAGTGATCGTGAATGGTGGTCATCGGATCAAGGGAGATGTGTGGTGGGGATCGCTTTTTGGAGGCTAGCAGTCATGGCGCGAGCGGAACATGTCTGGGCCATTAGATCTTTTGGCTGGCAGATCGGATGGTTATTGGGCAGCATAGATGCACGGATGGTAACACACGGGGTGGTTTAGTTTAAGTGGAAACAACTTTTATTGGGCGGGCATCGGGCGGTAAGCGGAAAATGTCAGAACTTGCCCAATGCCATTCAATGGATGACACGTAGTGGCAGGGAAAGAGAAAAACTGCCCTCATCGCCCAGGTACTTTTTGCGCTTGTTGTCCATGCGATATGGACGCTGGCCATTAGATCTGGCGGGGTTGATATAACGGTGGAGAACGATTGAGCATGATGCATTGATCGGGAGCAATGTGGGCCGTAGAATCAGCGGGAAAAGATCAACGGCGAAGGGAGGTGGAATTGCGAGGCACCCTCGGGAGCTGTGTTGACGACGTGTATGGCGAATGGGTAAAGTTTTATGGGGGTTTTTGGTTAATTCGCTTGGGCCTAAGATTAAAGAGGGTTTTGTCGGGGTATGAAGGTTAATTTAGGAAATGGGACGGGTAGAGTGAGCAGGGTAAAAGAAGAAGGGGAATGATGGCCCATGTGGGACCCCTTCAAGAACAGCGAAGCAGACTGAGCCTTTCCTTCATCCTTCAAAAAAAAAATCAGCACTGCATCTCAGGGCTAACAGGTACTAGAGCATTGAAAATCACAGGAGGACTGAAGGCACTAGCAGAAATTTGAAATTTGCAGCAGTAGCAGTTGTCCCAAGCGACAACGTTGTTCCAGAGCAAAAGCAACAAGAGAAGAAGTGACGCAGAGCCTACGTCAGCATTTCGAGCCAAGAAGAGGGTCAGCGCAGAGGCAGAGGGGCAAATCAAACCTACGCAGTGCCCAGTCATTTTCTCAGCCAGGAAGGAATGACGCTATGGCTAGGACAAGTGGATTTAGCCCTTGCCGGGATTGCTCAGAGCCTGAAATGCTTAGTTTCTTCAGTTGTCAGGACTTGAGGAATTGTGGGCTGATTGTGATTTGAGGAACTGGTGCGACATTGTTTCTGTCGATACAAAACAGTGTCTAAGAAGATGGAACCAAGGTAGAGGGAGTCACTACCTCGATGGATTTCTAGCCAAGGAATCCAGATCTGAGTTGCAGTTGCAAGGAGGATTGGAGAGGAGCAGTTCGACAGCTGGCCAGAGGATTTCCAAGAGGGAAATCAAGACTTAGAGGGAGATTTCCAGGAGGGAAGTTGAGACTTAGAGGGAGTCCAGAAGAGGAGCTGAAATGGCAGTCAATGGATTGAGGGATCAAGACAGATTGGACGGAGCTTCCAATTTTGTCATTTGGAAGGCCAGGATCTTAGCAATCCTAGACAGACATCACATCAAGGACTTTACCATGAAAATTGTAGCTATCCTAGTTGACCTAGCTGCTAATGAGAAGTATGAGGAGGCCGACGCAGAGGCAAAATGCTTGATCCTAGACGGGTCAAAGATCATGGCATACCACATATCGCTGAGAAAAACACAGCAAGGGAGATGTGGGAGGCGTTGACCACCTTATACCAAGGCTCTTCCGTGCAAAAAAAGATGCTATTGGAGAATCGATTGTGGTCATATCAGATGCAGAAGGCAGAGTAGATAGATCCATTCCTTCTCAGGTTGCAGGAGATTCGCGACCAACTTACTTCCGTGGAGTCTACACAGGATCGAGAGTTTATGGTCAGGACTACCCTGAATGCAGTCTCCGAGGAGTGGGAGACATTTGTCCAAAGTATTTTGGGCAGGGCTACTCTTCCTAGTTGGGAGAAGATGTGGGACGCTCTTCACCATGAAGAGATAAAGAAGATGACCAAGGTGGGAGTAGTGGCAAGGGAGGTCGAATCAAGAAAGATGAGGAGGAGGATGCAACCCTAGCATCTGCAGGACAGCAAGGGAAGAGGAAGAAGAAGGACATCTCCAAGGTTAAGTGCTTCCATTGTGGGGAGCTGGGACATTATGCACCCCAGTGTCCCAGGAAGAAAAACAAGGGAGAGGCTTCCAATTCAAAGGCAGCTCTAGCTAAGGCGGAGAAAGAGGTCGAGACTGATGATGATTGTGCCATGAGTGTTCATGTGCCTCTAGAGAAGAGGTGGGGACACATCGAGTTGTAGTCAGGAGGACTACATACTACGGGCATGATCCTTGAGGTGCCCAAACTCTTGGATCACATCCGGCTACGGTAGCCCTTAACGACAGTAGCATGATGACAGGTGTCGGTTGGAGCAAAGTGTGGTGGAGCAGCAAGGCAAGGCTAGAGTGCAAAAGTTTGTAGCAACGCAATAGAGGTTGCGGCAGTGCGAGAGGCACAGAGGTGTTTGCAAGTGACGCAGTGGCAGTAGAGGAAGCATGGGTTACCAACAGAGGCAGCGTCAGCACCAGGAGGCTTCCAGGCTGACTGGGATGATAGTATTTGGGGGAAGTCAGTTACCTACTTCTCAGTAACTGAGTTGCAGTGCAGCAGTTAGCAGTGGCAGTGCTAGGGGCGGCATGGGCAGTGTGTTGAGAGGGAGCTGCAATACAGATGTGGCAGTGGCAGTGGCACTGTCATGGGCAACAGTACATGAAGCAACAGTGCAGGTGATGTGATGTTGATTTGGGGTAGCATCAGATGCGCTCTAGCCTTGAAAATTGGTGCAGAGGCTAAAGCGCATGAGATCTCCAAGACCCAGAAATGGTTTGGGCGGAAACTAACCAGATTAGGAGATATTAAAATAATTAATATTTTTAATTAGACTTAGGGAAAATTAAATATTAATCTTAATTAATATAAAACTGAGTTAGAATGGTCCAAAAGTCATGGATCAAGACAGATCTAATCTTAGCCGTTGATTAGGGACTTAATCTCGGCCATTGAATTGTCAAGGAAAAAAGTATAAGAAGAGGCTTGAGGGTCAATTGGAGAACACACCGAGTTGATCAAGAATTCGATTTTCTGGGGCAGGGCTTGCTGAGGAAATCAAAGGAGTGATTAGAGTTGCAGCTGAGGGGCAGTGAACACAGTAGCAGAGAGGCAGAGGTAGTACCGGGAGCATCAACGCAGAAGCCGGGAGAGGGTTGATGCAGAGCCAGCTAGAAGCCACGTAGAGGCATCCGAAGGCCACGAAGAGGCAGCCAAGAGTTGCGCAAAGCCTGAGGAGGGCCAGCGTGCGAGACACAAAGGCTCCAAAGGTTGACGTAGAGCCCCGAGAGGCTGACGTTGGGCCAGATCGGCTAACGTTGAGTTGACGTCGGGCCAAATAGGCTGACGCTGGAAGATTTCGTGGGGCACATTGGAGCTGGAGAGTTGGATAGGGTGACACAGTCCCTATCAGGGTGACTGGGAGCAGCAAAAGTGCTACAGTGTTGTTGTGAGATTGTTCCTCCAGTGATTTAGCTGGAATATCTGTCTCCGACTGAGAGGTACTACTGCCGAGGGTATTCTTTGTTGGGTGAGCCATTTCTAGCACCTAGATTCTATTCTGAAACTGCATAATAATAAAACCCTCTGATAACTGCACTGGTTTTCCCACATTGTGTTTTTCAAGGGACATTTATCCAAAAATAACGGTGTCACTTGTGTGCTTGTTTCTTTCAGTTGATGATCTGTATGTGTTGATATTGTCCTTGTATTTATTTTCAATATTTACACGGTAAATAACTTGTAAGTAACTGAACAAGTAGGAAAAAATAAATCAGATAGTACAGG
Organism: Pinus taeda; assembly: GCA_000404065.3. NCBI lineage: Eukaryota > Viridiplantae > Streptophyta > Pinopsida > Pinales > Pinaceae > Pinus > Pinus taeda. Next base: position 90,090 of record APFE031537600.1, on the reverse strand, counting down.
AAGAATTTCTGACAGATAGACTTAGAAATTCCAACATGGTATTAGAGCGTGGTTGCAGATCACAGGATAACTGAAGGCATCAGCTGAGCAAAGCAGCATTAGCAGAAACAACTATCCCGAGTGACAAAAGTTGTTCCTAGCAAAAAGCAACAAGAAAGTGGTATCGCAGAGAGCATGTGTCATCCGTTTGAGCCAGGAGGAGGATCAACGCTAAGGCAGAGAGGAGCAGACCTAACCTATACAGTGCTCGGTCATCTTTCTCAGCCAAGAAGGATCGACGTTGTGGCCAGGAGGTGCAGATTGTGTCGATGCCAGAATTGCACAAAGCCTAGAGGCTTTAACCTTTAGACTGCTGGGGCATAGGAGGCTGTGGGTAAGTTGCGGAGTGAAGCTGGTGGGGTACTATGGTCAGAACAGTACTTAACAGGGCAAGATCAAGGAGGAGGGAGCTGCTACCAAGGATTGGCAGAGGGATTTCTAAAAGCGAATTGAGGCTCAAACAGAGTCAAACCAAGAACTTCCAGACGAGAAGTAGAGAGACTTGAAAGAGTCGAAAGAGGAGCAGCGAAATGGTAGTGAATGGGCTAAGAGATCAGGATAGACTGTACGGAGCTTCAAACTTCGTAGTCTGGAAGGCTAGGATCTTTTCCATTCTAGACAGGTATCGCATCAAACACTTCGTCTTGAAAACGATAGTGATCCCCATCGACCTAGCTAAAATGACAAGTACGATGAGGCAATGGCCAGGCTAAAGTGCATCATCCTTGATGGTGTCAAGGATCATGTGGTGCGACACAATGCCGAGAAGGAGACGGAAAATGAGATATAGGAGGCCCTGAAGAAATTGTACCAACATACTTCTGTGCAGAGGAGGATGTTACTTGAAAACTAGCTGCGGTCATATCAGATGCAAAAGGGAGAGCAGATAGATATCTTCCTCAGTGGATTGAAGGAGATCCATGATCAACTAACTTCCATAGCGGCCACACCGAATCAGGAACTGATGGTGAGGACCGCATTCAATGCAGTCTCAGAGGATTGTGAGGTATTTGTCTAGAGCATACTGGGCAAGACGAGCCTTCCAAATAGAGAGGAACTGTGGGTGGCTCTTCGTCAAGAAGAGATCAGATGGGTGTCCAAGGCGGGGAGTAACGTAAAAGGGGTCAGAATCAAGGATGAGGAAGAAGAAGATGCATGGCCCGGATGAGGTTTCGTCTCACTAGAGAGACATGCAAGGGAATGCATCATCTTCGAGCACTCATTAATGGAGCATCGACTTGTTATTGAGTCATTGCACACCCATGAGACCATTTATCGTGCCCTACAACCACTTGGGCGCACCACATGATGCTTTGCTTAGAAAACAAGGGCCCACCCCATTGATCATCATTTATGGAGCCCTCCTCTTCACCATGGCACTTAGAGGACTCATTTTGGCCTTCTAACAACACTCCTTACTCCATTTTGCAATATTTCGACACTCTTGGGATAGCTTATCATTCACTCTAGTAGCTATTTGGTGGGCTTGTCACCAAAGGAGATGTTATTTGCACATTAAAATATTATTAGGGCTTAACTAGACCAATTAGGCTAAATTGAACTTCTAAAAGGCTCATATAAATAAAGGAGAGCCTCATTTGTATTGGATTATCATCACATTCTTGGATTAGCTCTTCTTGAGTAATTCACATTTCTTCTTGGATGACTATTGGAGACTCTTTCATGCATTTCAATATCTTTGGAGGCTAGTTCGATTTTCAATTTTGAAGCCATTGTCTTGATCTCGGATTGCATATATCTCATGTTATGTTGTAAGTGAATTTTATGGAATAATTTTTCATGAATAATGTCTAAAGTGTGGAAATTATGCAACTAGCTCTTTCTTTCTTTGTCGTAGTTGTTGAAAATCATTGTTGAAGATTGTTTGATTGCAAATTTGTGCATGTTACTTATTGATAATGTTATGAAACCAACTCACAAAAAGATAGAAAAGATAGTTGAATGCCTTGGAATTCAGCCTCTTCGAGGGGGCAACCTCCTTTACATTACACAATTGAACAATTCTTGGATGATACAAATGACAAGACCTCCTTTCTATATATAAGAGTCTAAGAAGTCATAATATAATTAGAGCCAACATAACAATAATAATGTAAGGGCACAATAATAACAATAGTGGGCTTCTATGGGGCACAATAGTAACAATATGGGGACCACATGGGTACAACAATATAATAAGGGGGTTGTACTAATAACAATAAAGGGTTACACTAGTAGTATAGGGGCCTAATAAATAACAAGTAGAAGAATGTTCCTAATGGATTGAAATATATTTTTCTTCCATGAAAATCCATTGGTCTTGGGTGGGTAATTGTTGAGAGATAGGTGCTAGGCCATCATTTTTCAACCTCCTTGAGGAACAAATTAGTCCAAATTTCGAATGACAAAGACTCCATTGCCCAAGCGAAAGCCACTAGTCTAACAAAATTTCAATGATCACCCTTCTTCCTTTATCATTTCCTCTCAAAAATTTCAGCCTTTCACTTACACGACCTTGCTATAACCTTCTACTTGGATAGCCTTTTGTGTTGATGTCCCTCCTAGAGATCTTCAAGGTTTCATGAAATTTCAATAGTTCTTTTGTGAGAAAAACCAAACCCTAGCTCGGACGTTGGTAGCCAATCTTGGACGTCATAGTGAAAGGATTTCTTGAGGGTTGTCTCTTATTAAAGCTTGATCCTTTTCAACCCTTTCTTTGTCCTAGCTTGACCTAGGGTTCTCACTGGAGGTTTCCCTTTCATGATAAATAGTAAAACCCTAGGTCTCATGTGGACCCAACCCATGTCTCTCAATTTAGCAAGACATTTCTTGGAGGCATTTGGTCATTTAAAAGAGCTTATTGAGAGTTCCTATTCCACTTTGGAGATCTTGATTCTAAGTACGCTTAATCTTCTTGCAACATCTTCAATACCTAGATCTTGATCCTCACTCCTTTTGGTCTTTCTTGGAGAGCCATTAAGCTTCATCAAAGCAAGTGAGCCTCTCCTTTGAATGGGCCTTGGAAATCACTATAGACCTCATCATTCCACAAGGGGAAAACCCATAAATCTTTCTTTATGAGAGAGAGTTCAAGATTCATCAATACATCAGAAACACCAATATCAAGATAATAGCCAAACCAATAACCAAGGAGAAATGAAATCTCAAGCCCTCCTAAAATTCAACCCTCCTTTTCTCCTTCTTCCTTCATTGGATTAAAGATAACCAAAATACAAATCGATGTCCAAATGAGAAGTGAACTTTTATTTATATCCTTTCAAAGGGGGTCGAATGGGTGCCTCCAAGGGGCCCAACCGACTTTAATAATAGGAGTTCAACTTGATCAATTTAGGAGGCAAAATTTAAAATTCAAATTTTCTATTTCTTCACATGATGAAAATATTGACCACGGCAACTGTATTTCAACCAGATAGTGGTCCCCTCAATATAGTGGGTTTTGTAGTTGACCTTTTGGAATTTATCTCGAGAAGACACAAGATTTAATTGTAATAAGACCAAAAAAAAAATCATAACCTTCCCTTAATTCATCTTTGGAAATTGAGAGCCTTGATTCGAAACCCTAGGATAATTGAGTGGACTTACCCTAGTCCCTTTCAACCTTGTATCTGCTCCAAATTCCCCAAGAAAGTTGCTCCTTGACTCTCTATGCCCCACAACAACTGCTCCCCAAACCCCACGAACCAAAAAATGGAAATTGACAAGCTAAGGAACTAATCTTCTGTCCTCAATTACCCCTTTTCCTTCTAATCATTGAACTTGTTTTGTTAGGGTTTTACTCTCTTAATGATTCCTTGGTTGTGTGTTTTTGGGGGCCTTTACCTTTGAACTTAAATCTTCAAATTATCCAAAGAAATCTAGCAGTTTTATCCACCTTAAGCCATATATGGTCCAATCCATTGAGTGGGGGTATTTGAAGTAGAAGCCTTATGGGGCTCTTGACTTGGTTTGACTAGGCCATTAGATCCCTAAGATCTAATAGAGAGAACCCACTTTAGCTAGAGGAGAGCTAGGTAAAATCAATAGGAGGGTTGGTGAGTTGACAGTGGCCCCCACCTCAATATAGTGGGTTTTGCAATTAAGCTTTTGGGATTTATCTTGAGAAGACACAAGATTTCACCATAACAAGACCAAAAATAAAATTAAAAACTAGAACCCTACAACTACCCTTATACCCAATTCTGATATGTTTAATGATGACTCCCCTTCTATTGTGAATGGATATGTCCATGACTTGTTTCATTGACATAGGATACAGGCATTGGCATTCTACATTCCAAATGTAGTTTCGGAGGGAGCAACCCTATGGAAGCTAACACTTCAAGATGTAGGGAAACTAGGATACAGGGATTGGCATTGTACCTTCCAAATGTAGCTTCGAAGGGAGCAACCCTATGGAAGCTAACACTTCAGGATCTAGGGAAACCAGACTCATTATTGAAGTAGTTGTAGCAACAATGCAATAGAAACTGCAATATGAGTAGATCAAAGGTCAGAGTTGTAGATTCGTGCAGGGTCCATTGGGGAGTCCACCTCATGGATCATTACCTAGCTACACGGGCCCATGGTATTCAGTAGCAGGATGGATCAACGGAAGTTGATGTAGTCAGTACCAAAGTCATAGTTGCAGACTAGTAGCAGTTAGATGTTGAGGACGGCAGAGCAGTGTTGACAGCAGAGCAAGTGGCTCGGTGCAGAGTTGGCAGCAACGTAGATTCTTCAGTGACAATGCAAATACTAGTAGCAGTTAGAGACACAGGAGACAGAGGCATCATACTGAACACAGTTGATTCAGTGTTTCGGATGCTTCTCAGTTGCAGTTGTTACAGTTGCAGCAGCAACAGATGAGAGGGAGTTGTAATGCAAATGCAGAGTTGGCAACAGTACAATAGTGTCAGTAGCAACACAAATGCAGCATTAGAGTTGTGCAATGGTTGGTGGGCAGTATAGCTAGACATCAGCAGTGTGACAGGAGGAGATATAGAGACAGAGTGTTGCGGCAAGATGTACAGCACTAGATAGACCATAGTCCTTGCTAAGAGGGAGTGTTATTTTTTGTAGCATCGGATGTGTTCTAGCCACGAAATTTGGTAGAGAGGCTAGACTGCATGAGTTCTCCAAAACCCAGAAATCATTTCTAGAAATTCCACCTAGAGATGGCTTAATTAGATTAATAGCCGATTTTTAAATATTTCCTGAGTTTAAACTTAGGGAATATGGTTAATTAATCAAAATTAATTAAGTCAGATTGTGAATCATCCAGAAACTCACGGATCGACTCCAAGATGATCTGAGACATTGATTAAGGTTTAATCTTAGTCGTTGGTGCTCCAACAGTGGATTATAAGAGAAAGTCGATCGATTTCCAAAGAGCAGCAGTAGTTGTCAGAGAGTGAGAAGTCGAAGAAAAGACAGTGAGGGGCAGAAACAGTGAGGCTGGAGGAAGATTTCCAGATCCAGTGAGTGTGTTTGCAGAGGCAGAGCCACTGTGAGGCTAACACAGGGACTGCGCAATAGCCTCTAAAGGCAGTTCGATTTGCAGTTTTGGGAAGTCGTTTCAGTGTTCTGGTGGTGGAAGAATTTTGCAGAGATCGGGAGAAGCACTTTATGAGTCAGTGGCAAGCAAAAGAAGCAGATCAGATCGAGATCCAAGTCGTACGAATTAGAGCCTATGCAGAGCCCACGCAAAGGGTGACATAGGGCAATTCATGGAGGGGTTTCAAAGGCCAATCTTCAGTGTCAGATTTGTTTGTGGGGTTAGGAAAATTCCTCACTAGATTTTTGGCAATATTTTTCTCTGTAGAATTGCCAGATTTGGCATCCAAATTATTGTACTCAAATTTCACTACTACATAATAATAAAACCATCAGCGACTGCACCGGTTTTTCCACATTGGGTTTTTCGGGGGACAATTGTGCAAAAATAATGGTGTCAATCTTATTGTGTATGTGTGTGCTACTATTTTCTCAGTGTCCAGCGCTATTTTTCTTCCGTATTTTAATTGTGAAAATCACAATGTGAGTTATTTGATATTTGTCGCAGCAAACAACAAACAAATTAACAATTAGAAAAATAATTTTCAGTTGTTGTGATAGATGAAATTTTCACAACAACAATATCAAATCAGGATGCCGAGCACACCCACAATGATAACGTCGAGGATCTAGATTATAGTATGATTATTGCTGGACTCTGCAGGCCATTTATAGCCTCAATAATATATTTTGGTTCAGCTAAGTATTGAACTCAGTGCCATTTTGTTATATTCAGACTTCCAATGTTATATACATGAGAAAAATGTCCAAATTTGATGTCTAATGGTTTTGATGTCTATGGATGTACATGAAAACATAGATATCTTAATCAAAATTTGAGTATTTTATGCATTTTTTTATCAGTCAGTTTTGTGACCAGCTTTTTACCAAATAACATTTCTCAGCACCATTGAACAGCCTATTCTCCTTCAAGATTGTAATCTTAGAATCCCACAATTACCAGCTCAAGGAGTGCAGGAGGAAGGGATATATGGTCAATTTTGAATACATTCTAAAATACTGAAAATTTTGTTAAACGTGCCGAAACATGAAAAGCACCCCAAAACATCAGAAAACATCAGAAAATTAGGATGGTTCTATCAGAAAACATCCTAAAATTAGGATCTCACTTTAACTTAAAATGTTAAAAGTTAACGAAAGTAACATATAACTAAACGTAAATATCAACATTACAATGATTAAAAGTTAAACCAATTCCCAAAACAAAGGTGGATTTTTTTGTGTCTTTATGGGTTATTGACACACAGGTTAAGCTGCCAATTTGAGATCTAATCCATCCAAAACCAGTTAAAAAGGATTTTAGATCAAAACAGTCCAAACAGACTGGTGCAAACCAAACCAACCGGTTCTCATAACTATGGTGTTCTCTTTATGAAAAGAGGTTCAAAGTATTGTATCGACTAACCTTTTTTCCTGTCTTTGAGGCATCCAAAGCTTCATAGTAAATATTTGTCAGCCTCTGCATCTTTTGCTTCAACCTTTCACATTCTTCCACATTTGTAACTTTGGGTGTTAAAAGCCGGTCCATAAATACCAGCCAACTCTCAGCCGCTACACTTATTGCGTTACTGTAAGAAGGAAAAATAACACTGTAGTCACCAAGATTGATACAGCTAGCATTCACTATTCTTCCCACTTAAAAATTGTACCAGCTGAAATTACGCTAGCTCTAGAAGTCAAATAGTTGGTATTTTTAGTGACAAGGATTTCCGTATATCTAAAATTGAAGTATAAATATATTAGTATGCTTGCTCTAGAAACAAAAATGTTGGTATTTGTAGCAATATAAGCACTATACATGTAAAAATACAGTATAAATAATATTAGAATCATCAAATGATATATTCAATCTAGAGTGTGACGTATCATTCTTAATTTTCAGAATGGCTATATTCACATTAGCAATGACATTCTACCAGCCAATTGCTACAAAATGCCAAAGAAGCACATTTATAAAAAAAGGGTCTCCCAGTATGATTTACAAGTTCTATCTAATGCATTTTATGGTGTATGTGGTAAGGAGGAGGAGTTGCATGCTAGTTATGATAGAAAAAAGTAATTTTGAACTTTATATATGTGCCATAAAAACATCTGCCTATAAATAAGATGAAGTATTTGATGCCTGCATGAGTTAATATACATGTTTAATAGCCATAATGCATAGTGAGTTGCCTGCTAGTTAGTTATGAAACCAGCTCACAAAAAGATAGAAAAGATAGTTCAACGCCTTAGAATTCAGCCTCTTCCAAGGGGCAACCTCCTTTACATTACACAAATGAATAATTCTTGGATGATTCAAATGACAAAACCTCCTTTCTATATATAGGAGTCTAAGGGGTCACAATATAACCAAGCCGACCTAACAATAATAATATAAAGGCACAAAAGTAACAATAGAGAGATTCTATGGGGCATAGAATAACAATATGGGGACAATAGGGGCACAATAATATTAATATGGGATACAACTACAATATTAATGGGGGCATCACTAGTATTATAGGGACCTAACATGCCCCTCTCCTTCAAAAAAATGTTGTCCTCAACGCTTGAGTAGTTCTGGATGCTTCTGTATAAAATTCTCATCCTCCTATGTGGAATCTTCAGCAGATAAGTTCTTCCACTTGATAAGATACTCCAAAATTGATTAATTTCGTAGCTGTCATGTTCTTGCTTCTGTAACTGCTTCCGGTTCCAATATAATTTTTCCTTCCTCATCTAGTTCTGGCAATATTGATTGAACTGGGAGCTTGTCACCAATAACCTTCTTTAAACATGAAACATGGAAAACTGGGTGAAATTTAGAAGTTGTAGGATACTCCAATTTGTATGCCATAGTACCAATATTTTGCAACACCTTGTACAGACCATAATACTTTGGTGATAATTTATTATCCTTCTTAGCTTGCTTGAGG
>APFE031537600.1:61185-79705 GCA_000404065.3 Pinus taeda | reverse complement strand
TCTCGTAATTTTGATATATCATGTTGCATTTCTTCCTCTTCTTCATGAGTCATGCTAGAGCTTTTAGGTTGCTTACTAGGTGTTTGCATTTTCTTTCCTCGGGGCATCAATTATCGATAATAGTGCTTTATTATGCCCTTTGAATTCCTTGAAACTAATTTTTCAAACCAAGCTTATGCAAAAATTTAAAAAAAAAAACTACACACCTTTTTTCACTCTGTAGGAGCTTGATATTGAATCTGATGTATCTTTGTAATTTCGGATCATCCAGTTCTGAAATTACAACCTGTAGTAGCCCTCTGCGTCCTCTCTCCAATGCCACCAGTCTGATCCAAATTGAATTCTCTAAGGAAGAGTTATGCACAATCTCCCAAGATGACCTAATTATAGACCTTTCCAGAAGAGCAAATTTGTATGAAGTGCCACGTGTCACTGTTTTGACCTTTGGCTCTGAAAAATATATACAAGAAACTATAGTCCGTCCTCTTTCTATACCTTCTTACAAAATTTCAATCTGATGCTCAGAGAGAATGTTATGCCGATTTTCCCCAGGTCACCTATTTGGAATGTAATTCAGAAGTCTGCAAAAAGACCAACTTCCTCAGCTCATATCTCCGCAAATATAGTGCGAAAAGCTTTGAAATTCAGACCTGAAGTTCAGTGTGATTTCACCTCAAATGGGTTTTTTTCGCTTTTGAAACGTCGCAGAAAAAAGTTATAGCGAAAATGCCACCATGACCTATTTGAAGCAGCAAAACCCTAGAATCCAAAGCTCTGATACCAAATGTTATGAAACCAACTCACAAAAAGATAGAAAAGATAGTTGAATGCCTTAGAATTCAGCCTCTTCGAAGGGGTAACCTCCTTTACATTACACAAATGAATAATTCTTGGATGATTCAAATGAAAAAACCTCCTTTCTATATAGAGGAGTTAAGGGGTCACAATATAACCAAGCCGACCTAACAATAATAATATAAAGGCACAAAAATAACAATAGAGAGATTCTATGGGGCACAGTAATAACAATATGTGGACAATAGGGGCACAATAATATTAATAAGGGATACAACTACAGTATTAATGGGGGCATCACTAGTATTACAAGGACCTAACATAGTTCTTGAAAAATGTAACTAGGTTTGGTCTTCATGAAATGTATTTATCAAAAGAAAAAAAAATATTTTTTATTTTCTATTATTATGACTTATTAAAGCATGGGTTTCATGCTTGGGTCATCATGTTTTAGGTCAAAGTCCCCATTGAGAACTTCTAAGATTTATACTGAGTCATTAGAGTCATTGTCCATTTAAAAAGAACCTTCTTGGGCTTCTGAATCATGTAAAAAGATTTATTATTGAGTCACTTAAGTCATTTGTCACCTACACACCAAGTCGGCCCTAACTTGATCAAGTTGGCCTACAAATGGGTAATTCGAACTCCATAAAAGGGTATATATATAAGTACAATTTGATTCATTTCAAACATCTCTCACACAAGTTCGATATCGAAGAAGACGCAACAGAAAAGTGTGAAATGTTAAGAAAGAAGAAGAATTGCAAGAGAAGGACAAAATCGAAGATTTGGGCTATCTCTCTCTCATTCATACGAAATTACTGGGCCATTTCTAAGGTCGAAGTGTCGCTGCAACTAGGTTGAAGATTTGCTACTGGAGAGGTCGAATTTTTGTTGTTACTTCTAGGTCAAAGTGCTGCTCCAAGGTCGAACTGTTGCTTCTAGGTCGAAGTGCTCCAAAGTGTTGCTTCAAGATCGAAGTGTTGCATCTAGGTCGAAGTTCAGTTGCTACTGCCAAGTCGAAGTTGTTGCTGCAAGGTCAAAGTTCTAGGTTGAAGTTGTTGTTGGAAGGTTATCATCTGCAGAAGAAGGGAAGGGCTAACTTGGTCACTGGAGGAAGTTTATGTCTAGGTCATTGAGTCTTGGATTATCTCATGAAACTATTGAAGGAAGAGTTGTTGACTGGGTTTTGCCATAGATAGGCCTTTTCCCTGGCTGTCCACCTACATCTAATGTCTTTGATCTTCGTGTTATGGTTTTGGTAATTGCTTGATGGACTAAGATAAAAGAAGAATACAAGAAAAGTAACAAGAACATAAGAATATCACAACTAATTATCAAGATAAAGTAAATCTTTCTACCTTTCCAATTTTCTAACATCGTACCAGAGATAAGGTGAAGAAGAAGGAAAAAGGCGCCTGAAGATCTATTAAAAGGAGAATAAGGAGTTTTACGAAGTTTGAATAAGGGTCATCAAGAGAAAGGAACATATAAGGAGTCAAGCCTACTATCTTCAAGAACCATGTCTAATTCATTGAAGGGTGAAAATAAATTAGAAGGAGCACCAAATTACGGGGCAAGGAAAAAGAGGATAGATCTCATCCTCAAGAAGAACAAAGTCTTGGATCTAGTCAAAGGAAAAGTGAAGAAGCCTACATAGGAAGCAAGTGATGCAGAAAAGGCTAAGTTTAGAGAAATAGAAATATTGTCCATGACCCTAATGGTGGATGGAATAAAGGATAATTTCATCCCATATATATCCAACATAGATTCATCTCAAGAGATGTATGAGCCCTTACCAAAATTATTCACAATCAAGAACCTTGGTCAAATTGCAAGTCTTAAGAATGAACTAAAGACTATGAAAATGACAGAGGATGACACTGTGGCTTCCTTCTTTACAAGGATAGCTAGAATTAGAGATGATCTCCAAGCTATAGATGAGATTGCACCTAAAAAGGAACTTGTAATCACTGCTCTTCTAGGGTTACCATCCTCTTGTTGGCCAGTAACTCCAACATTCGAATAATTATGGAGTGCATGTAGCCAAGAAGAAGTCAAAATTTCATATGTAAGCAACAAAGAAGAAGAAGAAAAGATTTCAAATGCCTATTCCGCTCATCACAAGAACAAAGGACCCTTTAAGAAGTCTAAAGGGCAAAGAAGGAAGATAGACCTATCCAAGATTTAATGTTACCATTGCCACAAGATGGGTCACTATAAAAATACTTGTCTTGACAATCCTGCGAATAAAAGGAGAAGCAGGGATCAAGCAAATGTTGCCGAAGAAGGCTCACCAAAGAAGAACAAGATGGAAGGATCCGAAGTCACAAACCTATTTACTAGGGACTCTTAAGTACTTTATCCCTTACATATCCTTCTACTATAAGTTTTGAGTTACCTTCAGGGGTGGCACTACATGGGAAATCTCGATTTTGTTTGCATGGTCCTGCTTCCCAAGACTGCATATCTCACTCTCCTCTACTCATTACAACCTTTTCACATTATGTTGAAAATTGGCAGCTAAGGGATGAATTTCCTTGCATAAAAACTCATTTCTAACAATTCTAGAGTGACTTTCCAAAAATAGAAAGTCATACCTATTATTTCAAGTATGACTTTCCAAAAATAGTAAATCACTTTGCTCATTAGGGGAATTTTGAGGTCTAGAATGGGCCTCCTAAAGAAATAATAAAATAATAGCTAAACTAATAAAATAATATTTATGAATTTGCAATTCACTTTTTGCACCACAATCCATGTAACCATAGTTAAATTCATTTGAAAAGTTGTACCAAAATAAATTGAATAGAAAATTGTATCGATGAGGCTATAAATAAAAATGAGCCTTTCAAGAAAAAGTCATTATTATTGGACAACTAATTCATTTGTCCTTTGTACTTAAATAACCTAAAATATATTATAAATATAAATTCATAAATTCTTAATTGTATAACATACTACTAATTAAAATTTATATTATTAATTATATAATAACATGTATAATACAAACCAGTAATTAACATGTAATTAATTAATATACTATATAAAAGTCAAATAATATAATATAATATTTAATGTATTAATTTATAAACCAGTTACGATTCTATAAAATTGTGTAGAGTTATCAAATAATTTTATAAAAATTAAAAAATTGAATTTTTGTTTGGATGTAATAACTTGAAATTAAGCAGAATTTGTAAGATAAATTTATTAAAAAAAATCATAAATGATACAAAAATCATATACCTTTCCTCTTTAATTTTAATATCCTTGTATTGCTATTAATATTATAATAATATTATTCATAGATTAGATTTATCCTAAAATTACAAGGTCACATTTTTATTTATTTTGATTTTACATGTATAATATATATGTATAGATATTAACATATAATTAATTTGAAATTGTAATATATTTAAAAATAAATATATGAAAATATACAAATATAATATTTATTGTGAAGTGTGTAAATACATGAAGATTTTATAGAGATATGCATTGTTTCTCTCAAAAAATATGAAATGGCAATAATAATATTTTATTCAGAAAGTGTGAAATTACTTTTATTATGAGTATTTTTCTTATGACTTTATAAGTAATTAGAGCACTACAATGGTTAACCATGAGTTTTTATCTACCATTGAAAATGTGACAAGTACCTTTAACTCAAGCAATGCCACCTCAACCATTGGGGATGACGTCATCCCCTAAAACGTGATTAGTTCTCATGAAGTGAATTTTCATTGTACATTTTCCTTAGGAGGCCCATTTTAGACCTCAAAATTCGCCTAATGTCAATTGGTAATCAAGTATAGATGATGGAAAATCACTTAACTTATCCTTAATCAATCTTAATTGTTCAATTTTTACTTAATCATCAATACTATCATTAATACTATTATTATTATCCTTTTCATACTATAATATTATCATCAAAATAGAAATACATGTCACTTTTCCTTCTTGGCATTCAATCATGCCACCATGTACCCCTCTCTCTCTCACTTAATGGATTCATTGCACTCCTCTTACAGTATCTTACGCACATTAAAGACTCATCATAGCACTCTACACAAATTTGTTGAAGGAAATGTAACCAAGTTCGGTCTTCATAAATGTACTTTTGATATTTGTATTTATTCAAGAAAAGAAATATTATTTTTATAATATATGTCAATGAGTTTCTTGCTCATTGAAATAGGTCTAGCACATGTTAAAGTGTTATAGGTGAGTCAGAGTCAAAAGAATTATGTTGAAGACCTTAAGGGCATGTTACACTAGGTATACTTATGTATTAGAGTCAAAGAAGACACCTCCAAGCAAAGTCAAGTCTCCTCCAAGCAATGGCACCATCAAAAGAAGCCATTCGAAGCAAATAAGTCAAGTCGGCCTACAGTCAGCAAGTCGGCCAAAAGGAGGCACAGTGCTCTGTATAAAGAGGTTGTCCACTCCCTCATAACATCAAGCATTCATCTCTGAAATCAACGAAGGTCGAAGGCAAGAGAAAAGGGTGTACGAAGGATGAAGAAGGGGTCTCCAAGTGCAGCGAAGAAGAAGGGTACACAACCAAGCCTAAGAGGATTGTTTCTAGGGCAAGCTGTAGTCACACGTGCGAAGATAAAGAGGGTATCTCTACTGTCATAGCAGCCCTCCACCACAATTATACATATCTCATTGGTTGGATTAAGAAAGTAGCCCTATAAGGCCTCTCACTCAACCAAAAAGGAAGCTAACTCAAGCAAAGAAGAAAAGAGGACCTCCACATAAGGCTATTGAAGGAATTCCCTCACATGCGCAGAAACAGTAATACACTACTCTCACATCAGACCTGCAACTATATCTCAAGAAAGAGCTCGGTCGGAAGAAGGATAAAGTACTCTTCATATGTAAAAGAATCTACCAGGGAACAAAGAGGAATATCTCTTATAGAAGAAACTTAACAAGGACTACTATCAGTTGTCGAAAGAAGAAAGACTAAGTGTCGGGGAACAAAGTGCAGAAAGGAGGAAGGACTTGACTTGTGCTTGGAGGACATTCTAGTCAAGGGTCTAGTGTTTGGCATTGATTAATAAGAAGCTTTAATAAGAGAAACTTACCAAAGGGTTTTCCTCTCTAAGAGAGAGGTTTTGGCCCTGGCAGAGAGCCAACATCTTGTGTTCTTGTCTTTTGTATTTTGATAGCAGTTTGATGAAGTAAAAGAACATACACTAATAATAAGAAGAAGATCAAGCTAACAAGATAAAAGTAAAAGTGCTTCACAAATCGTTCTCAAGTCATGAAGAATCACACTACACCTAATTGCCCTTGATTCTTCAACATGGTATCAAAGCTAAGGTGACACATCAAGGAAAGGGCATCTCAAGAACACTCATCAAGGAAAGGGCATCTACAAAAGTTGAAGCATCAAGCCAAGAAATCACAATCACTTCAAGGACAAGAAGGTCTACCATCTATCATCCATCAAGAAAGATTACAAAGCAAGAAGAAGAGCCTTACATAAAGGCACCTACAAGAAGAGAAAATCAAAGAAGGACCTACATCAAGCAAATCTCATCATCAAGCAAGCCCACTTGGAAAAAGCAACTTGAAGAACACGAAGATATAAGGAAGGCAAGCCATCAAGTCTTCAAGAAGAAAGCAAGTCCACTACATCTCAAAATCTATCAAGTATATGTCCCCTTATGAATATACATCAATGTCTTTTTGCAAGGAAAGCAACAAATTGGTAGGTACCAATAACTTTCTTGCATGGAAGAAGAGGACTGATTTACTTCTAAAGGAGAATGAACTTCTAGAACACATCAAAGGGAATATCACTATTCCTACTAAGGAACAAACGCAAGCCTTAGCCAAGTATAATAAGGATGAGACAAGAGCTCAAAGGATTCTAATAGAATCCATCAAAGACTCTCTCATTCCTTATGTCTCCAAACTTGAAACATCAAAAGAAATCTATGACAAACTAATAGAGCTATTATCAGTAAGCACATCCGAAGAAGTGATATCTCTTCGAAATGATTTGTATAAGATGGAGATATCAAAGGAGGGAATAGCTCCATACTTCATGAAGATCTCTGAGATGAGGGATCAACTTCAAGAGCTAGGAAAAGTCATGTCTGACAGAGAAATGACAACTGTAGTACTCAATGCTCTACCTAAGGATTGGGGCAATTCCACATCAAGCATATATGCCAAGAAGGAAGCCACCCCACTAAGTGAAATGTGGTCTCTATGCAAGATAGAGGAAACAAAACTCGAAGCAAAAGAAGATGTGGGATCAAAGGAGAAAGCATTTGCTACCATGGCCAAGAAAAAGGGAAAATTTGGCAAATTTGGTCCACAAAGAACAAACAATAGAGATATGTCCAAAATCCAATGCTTTGGATGCCAAGAATATGGACACTACAAAAGGAATTGTCAAAAACTTAAAAAGGACAACAACAACAAAATAAAAAGGGAAGAAGCTCACATGACTCAAGAGGTGAAAGAGGAAGAAAAGAAGGAAGATCCTCCAGATCTCTACTATGACTAAGTCTACTTCTTTACTTGAAGTCTTCTTTCAAAGTTTTGAGTAGTATAGGAGCATGTAGAACTAGAATAAAATTGCATGGACAGAAACATCTTCTAAAATCTAGAAGCATGAAGTACATAGAGTCCAAAATACTCATATAGAAGGATCATTTAAATATAGAACAAAATGCATGGTTAGAAATATCTTCTAGAATATAGGAGCATGGTAGATATAGCTCAAGGTATTCATGTAGAAGGAGCATACCTAGTATAGGCCCTCATCCACAATAAAAGAAAATTGATCATGATTAAGAATCTTAGAAGACCTCCATCATCAAAAAGAAAGAAACATTTGCAGGGTAAGGGTCTTCAAGATCCTCTGATGGAATCTTCAATAAAGATTCAAAATCAAAAGTAGATGTCTCATTGGGAGTCCCATTCATGGCATTCAAGAAAAGGATGATATGCAAGCAAGCTAAGATGAAGCGAGAAGGGCCACACCATGGACAATCAATTTAAGATAAGATGATCAAAGGAAAATCAAGATGAGGTATGTATGCATCAAAGTTTAGTCATGTTATCATATGTATATTATTGAGTCATGGGAGTAGTTCTATGAAATGATCAAGTAGGAAAGAATCTCTTTCACCAATGCAATGCAATGAAGGTCAACAAAAGGAAATGCTCACATAAGGAGTATAAGATTGCTGACTAAGTAGCATGTGAACAAGGAATGTTGACTAGTCCTAGAAGCAAGCAATGAAGAAGTGCTCCCACAAACAGCATAAGGTGGTTGACTAATCTATTCAAGAAGAAGCGAATGAAGAAAGAGATCAAGCATGTGAAGAACACCATGATCACAAAGAATCACTATCTGACAAGATTCATTGAAGACATCTCCCGAAAGAAGGCAGGACAACTCTAACAAAGGAAAGAAAAAGATCAAAGGACCCTTGACACCTATGAAGGCCTGGAGATATGAAAGGTGCAGATAACTGATTCTACTCTACGAAGATGTCATCATGAAAAAACCATCCAACAAAAGCACCATTTAATGTTGAAGAAATATCAGAACGAAGTCATGAAGGGCTACTAGATCAAAGTATGGGAACAAGAAAGTACAACGAAGTATCCATGAGAAGAGTATTCTGAAGCATGAACAGATGACAAAGGAGTAGTCAGATGACAAGAGAACTTGATATATGTCAAGAACGCCACTTTCCACGAAGGAAGCAATTACATGACAAACCAGGAAGGAAAGTGATCAATGGATGGTGCCCTACTAAGAAGAAGATTCGAACAAAGACTTCATGACATCGAAGGAAGGAAGGAGATCAAGCAGTTGGAGAACCCACAAAGAAGAAGTTGTTGATGAATGGACAAGTCCCTAGCTAAGAGGGACTTATAACAAGTTCCCAATTACAAAGGAACTTGGACAAGTACCTTGTTAGAGGATACTTGGGCATGTCTTCCTCAATTGGGAGGAAGAGATAGACACAACATTCTTGTCTTCACTTGGGAAGAAAGAATGGGAGAATTGGGTAATCATCTGGCATCTGATACTCTTTGAGGATGGGTAGAGCATCCAAGACAAGAGTAAGCAAGAGGACCAATATTCTTTGAGGGTTGGGAACCCAAGATAAGAATAGTTCAAGAAGTTCATACTAAGCGAACACCCGGGTGGGTATGTACCTTGTGAGACAATGACTAAGATGTCTATAACAAAGAAATTTTAACCCCCACTCCGGTTATCAGTTTTCCTTATCATTCCATGCATTTAGTTTTAAATCCAAGCATGATAAAAATTCTAAAATCTGGAAATGACTATTTTCTAAAAACACAAATTTAGAGATTTCACAACTGTTGAAATTGCAGAAATAAAACACAGTGAAATTATGACAGCGACACACAGAAAATAACACAGTGATTTTTGGTCAATGTGACCCTGGAAAAACCCCCCTACAACTCTTGGGGAAAACTAGTTTGAGAGCTCTTCTTTATTTCTGAAAATGCTTTTACAGAGAAACTGAAATACACAGTAAAAATTCCAACAACCACAAATTACAACTTATCTTGATTTATGTGCTTGAATTCCACCTCAAAAATCGTGCCAATCAGCAAACAGCCAAAGCAGAAATTTTCTAGCAATAAAACCCCTGCCTCGAAAACCGTGCCCAAAATTTGTTGTACGGACTGTACAAACCGTACGAATTTCAGCAGTACAGTTGCCTCAAAAATCATGCCTAAATCTACCTCGAAATTCATGCCCTTGTTGCTGTCCCTCTTCCTCAATTTTTGTGCCTCTCCTGTTGTACGATTTTGTCTTCGGATGCATGCCAATAAATGTTGCTGCCTAGATTCGCTGAAATATCTTCTTACTGTTCTCCTTCACTTCCTCACTACTCAGAAATTTTCTACTTACTCTCTCTTCTCTTTTTCTCAAATGCTCATGAAAGAATGAATTGATATTTCTCTCTTCTCTTCTCCTTTTACTCTCTAAATGACCTTCTGGGTTACCCTAAGATCTAATAGCTGAGATTCATTTAGATCTAGGGATGAGAATAAATGTGCATTTAATTCTCACTTTCTATTTTTTAACTCACCCACTTAACCTTTTATTTCCATAGTCACTTTTTCACTTTCTAATTCTTCATTGACTTTAATAAAGTCACCTTTATATTAGAATGTAACTTTACCACTTATAAAGTCACTTTTAAATTAGAATGTAGCTTTACCACTTATAAAGTCACTTTTAAATTAGATTGACTTTACCACTTGTTAGCTCTATCGTACCATGCTGATTTTCTAAGGTCAGAAAGGATCATGGTCTATTGGTCTGTGTCCAAAAGAGGGTTCACATTTGGTCATTCTTCCTTTTCTTCCCACCCCACTTACTCTCCACCACCTCTGTTTTCCTATTTGTCTCCAAAATCTGACAGAATAGCCCCTTTTGACTTTAGCCCCGAGCGCAAAAAACCCCAAAGCACCCATAAAACCTTACCCATACACACTCGCGCACTCGTAAAGCCCCATTGTTTCCCCGTCGTTAATCGACCCCTCGCCAATCCAACGGCTCCCATCGCACCCGATAAAGGCGACCTGCTCCACAAAACCCCACCGTCAGATCATCTCCGCCGACATCCGACGGCGTTCGCTCCCATCGCGCCAGCAATATGATCGAACGTTAGCGTGCGATGAGAGCAGTTTTTCTCTCTTATCTACCACTACGTGTTGATTGCTGAATGGAATCGCGCAACCCCGAGCTTTTACCACTTAGTGCCCAAAAGTAGTGCAATCAATACCATTACCGCCCGACCAAATCCCCCCCGCCCGTTAACACCTGTGCAGCTCTGTCGCCCGATGACCGTTCGATCTTTCCGCCGAAGATCTAACAGTCCCAACTCACCCCGCACTCATCACAACGAATAGCTCCCGCCAAACCATCTTCGTCGTCCATTTCCCTGATCTGACAGTCATCCTTCTCTCTCATTCCGACTGTCCGTTTGCCATGCATTCCACGTCCTTGACCACTATGTTGCCTGAGGAAGGAGATGACCAGCTTGCCAGTACTAGTCACAGTCAGTCCTCAACAACCATATTTAACAAACAGCATAACCAAAGGGGAAAAGGATGAAGCACGACCTTGTAACTGAATTTATCAGTTATGGACTCCACAAGAATGCCCACTCCAACAACCCAAAGGACAGCATAGCACCTAAATAGATCAGATTCATCCACTGAAGCAAGCAAACACATTTAAAGACTCCATCAGGCAGTTAAATGCAGTTGGTGGTCAATTATGACCCCTCCATACCTAAACGGCCCAGTGCCCTTGTAATGTAAATCTATAAATACCCAGAAGAAAGATGTAATCAAGGTTGGCATTTGATGTAAGGTTCAACTTCTGGAGACTATAGATATTTTCTCACTTGCAGCGTCTCGTCTTCATTTTCAGCTAATACAAACTTCTTTTGTTGTTAACTGCTCACTTTCTATCTTCCTCAATTCTAAGCTTGTGCCTGATATGCTATGTTCTTGATCTTTGAGGTTTAGCACTAGATAACTATCATCTTATCTCTGTGTTAAATGGTTAAATGCATCATTGAATAGGTTACTCAGGTTTCTTTTTATCTGATGCAAAAGAGCTATCATCCTGCATGTGCATTAGTAATCTAGCAGATCAAGCAATTTGTAATAACCTAACCAAATAGTTAGAATTATTTCCAAATTACTTCTACATAGACTCGAAGCACACTAGGATTCCCCTAAGATTCTAATGACAAAATCCATTCCGGCTTTGGGGTTAGGTTGAAGGAAAACTTTGCCGATCATGAATCGGTGAGACAAAAAGCCTTCCAAAATGTAGATTATCACTAAAAAATTAGGTTTGCCTAGGCAATTTACATACATGACTCAGATCTGCTAAGATTATTTACAATTTACACATGCAAACTGGGTTTACAAAACTATATGATTGGGTTGATGACAACAGTCGAATGGCACAGACATATCGATCAAGCGCTA
Organism: Pinus taeda; assembly: GCA_000404065.3. NCBI lineage: Eukaryota > Viridiplantae > Streptophyta > Pinopsida > Pinales > Pinaceae > Pinus > Pinus taeda. Next base: position 67,870 of record APFE031537600.1, on the reverse strand, counting down.
TCCCTTTTGCGAAAAAGGGTGTGTACTGCTATGGGTAGTTGACACATAGTGGTCAACATCTGGCTCTACTTGCGGACACGTTGTTGCACTGTACAAATGTGAGAATCCAGAATCTGCATCCATGCAACACAACAAAATATAAGTAGCGTCCTTCCAAAAAATCATCATATAACATTACGCACATGAAAGATATAACCTCTTCATTTATTAACTATCTAGTAACAAGGAAAGTAAATCTAATCCTAAAACAGAAATAAAATGTTGAAATGACAAGGAATAAGGTTAGAAATACAATACAGAGGATGCCCCATGGCATCAAATATCATCTTTGAAGAACAACTTGAGCATTTGGCCATTTGCAGGTAAATCAAGTGGTTTGCCATCCAATCTGCTCAAGTGGAATGAGTTTGGTCCAGCAATGTCTCGGATGATGTACGGTCCCAGCTACAAATTGTCGAACTTCTTATGTTTTCCTGGCTTTTCATTCTTGCGATCCCAAACAAGTACCATATCTCCAACCTGCAAAGATCTAGATCAAAAGGATTTATCAAAGCTTTTCTTAATGTTAGATTGATTTTTACATATAGCATCAAAAGCTGTCCTACGAGCTTCATCTAACTCCACAATCTGATCTATCATATTTTGAACAACATCTTTATTGGTGGAAAAATGTTGAAGGAGCTGATAAGCTGGCAATTTCAAGTGCACAGGTAAGGTTACATCCAAGCCATAAACTAATTCAAAAGGAGATTTACCAGTAGCTTTCTTTTTAGTGATCCTATCTGCCCATAACACATACTTTATTTTGCTATCCCATGATCTCTTATTATCTCCCGCTATCTTCTTGATAATGGTTATAAGATTCTTGTTACTTGATTCAGCCAGACCATTACCCTGAGGATAGTAATTTCATGAATGAGATAAGACAATGTCATACTTGAAACAGAAAGACGAAAACTCTGAGGAACAAAAAGCTTTGGCATTGTCAGTAGTGATCTTAGCAGGGACACCAAATCTAGTAATGATATTATTTTCAATGAAATCCATAATAACCTTTTCAGTGGCATTCTTAACAGGAATGGCTTCAACCCATTTGGTGAAATAATCAATAGCAGTCAAAATCCACGAGTAGCCATTGCAAGGATTTTCATGGAACTTCCCGATGAAGTCCAAAACCCAATGCTGAAAAGGCGCCTCTACAATGACAAGTTGTAGGGGCAGGGCAGCAAACTTCTATTTCCCAGTGAACAGTTGACAAGCTTGACAACTTCTAACAAACTTATGCACATCAAAAAAAATTGAAGGCAAATAATATCCAGCTCTCACAATTTTGTGGGCGGTATTTCTAGCAGCATAGTGACCACCACAAAATCCTGAATGAAACTCAGAGATTAATTTCTTGGACTCAATTTCATCAACACACCTAAGTACTATGCCCTCAGGATTTCTCCATCCAAGGCCATCCTTCATAAGGCAATACTTAGTGGCTTTTATTCTAAGAGCCCTTCTCTTATGAGCGACTAAATGGTTAGGACATGTAAGATTCATCAAGTAATAAACAATGTCCTTGTACCACTCATTCTCTCCTAATCTTTGCAACTCAAGCGAAGATAGATCGCTAAGAGAAAACAAACCAAGAGTCTTTTCGTTACTTTCAGTCAACATTTGAGCCAAACCTTGGCCTTTGACTAGCTTGGTGGGTCTGATTTCCAAATCATATTCTTGTATTTTAGTAACCCACCTAGTGTGAGTCCCTAAGCAATCAGTTTGAGTTAATATATCTTTAACAGTAGAATGTGGGACGAAAGCAATGATTTTAGAATAACCCACATAAGTTTTGAAATGCTTAAGAGACTTGACCAGGGCATAAGCTTGCTTTTCCATGGTATTGTACTTTAATTCGGAATTTTGAAGCGCTCTACTCATGAAAGCAATAGGCCGCTCGTGACCATCTTTATTCTTTTGTAACAGGACACCAGCAATGGTATCTTCGGAAGTGAAAGAATAAATTGTGAAATCCTTGGAGTAATCGGGACTAACTAAGATAGGGGCTCTTGCAATAGCGCGTTTGATTTCCTGAGAAGCCCTTTTGTCGTCTTCTTGCCAAACAAAATTTACATCTTTCTTTAGAAGACTTTGAATAGGCTTAGCTACTTCTGCGTAATTTGGAATAAACCTTCTAAGAAAGTTTGTTTTTCCAAGGAAGGACTGAAGGGATTTAAGCTTACGAGGAAGAGGAATCTTTTGGATTGCTTCAATTCTTTCAGGATCAATCTTGATTCCATCTTTAGAAATGATATGGCCAAGTAATTTCCCTTCGGTTACTCCAAAAACAGACTTAGTTGGATTCAAAGAAATCCCGTATTCTCTACATCTATCGAAAACCTGCCTAAGATGATTTATATGACTGATACCATCTTTCGAAAATACAGTAAGATCATCTTGGTAAATTTCAATAAATTTCCCAATTAACCCCTTGAAGGCATAATCCATCGCCCTTTGAAATGTAGCCCCAGTGTTGGTTAATCCAAACGGCATTCTAATGTATTCAAAAGTACCCCATGGTGTGGTGAATGTGGTTTTGTGACGATCTTCCTTTTTAATCCATACCTAATTATACCCAGAAAAACCATCTAACAATGACACCATCCCAAAACCAGTTACTCTTTGCAACAAAGTCTCCATGTTTGGCAGAGGGTAATTATCCTTCTTGCATGCTAGATTAAGATTTCGAAAATCAACACAAAGCCTTATCGTACCGTTCTTTTTCCTAACAATCACCAGATTGGAACACCATGTTGAATGCCTTGTTTGAGCGATAATTCCTACCGCAAGCATTTTTGAAAGCTCTTTCTAAACCAAAGGGGCTAACTTAGGATTAATCTGCCTAAGCTTCCGGCGAAAGGGTTTAGCATTTTCATCTTTTAAGGGGATAGTATGTTCCATGACATCTTCCCTATAGCCTTTTAATTCATCATAAGAGAATGCTAAAACATCTCAATACTCGCGAAGTAAATTAGTTAACTTTTTTCTTTCTTCAACACTAGTACCTTTACCAATTTTAACAATCTTTGGGTTCGCAGGAGTACCAATGTCTATCTCGAGGTATTCACCTGGGTCCATTTTATTTTCCTCTCTCAACTTCGTGGCATCATGAATCAAAGTGTTGCTCTAAGGCAACCACATTCCTAGGAGTAGGATTTATGATATGCTCATGATTAAGAGATCCATCCTCCTCATAATCTATCCAGAAATCTTCAAACTCATCCAAACTATCAAGAAAACGAATCACTTGCTTTTTATCATTAAAGACTTACCAATGCTCTGAGTTATCTGGAACAGACGGTCTAAATATAACTTCCATTTTGATCTTATCCTTAATTAGCTCATCAGACAACTGGAAGATAGTAGCAGCTACGGCAAGTTCATCCGCCAAACTATTATGCTCTCTTGGGATAGCTTCAAGGTCAAGGGCATCAAAATGTTCCAAAATATCCCACACAGCATTCCGATAATTCCTTAATCTTTGATTTTTACATGTAAATTTATTTTTAAGTTGCATGATAATTAAATCAGAATCCCCCTTAATGCTAAGCAACTTAATTCTCAAAGACTTTGCCAATTCAAGACCCAACAAAAAAGCCTCATATTCAGCGACATTGTTGGTTGCTTCAAATTCTAATCGATAGGCAAACTTGAAAACGTGACCAAGGGGAGATTTATGCACTATTCCCGCACCTTTACCATGCCTAGACGATGCACCATCAAACTACATGTACCAAACTTTATCATTGAGATCCTTAATCTTATCATTAGGAGGAATTATGAAATTAGACATGATAGCGTAATTCCCAATGTCAGATTGTTCTTTAATTATCTCGTTGTGAGGTCTCTTAGGATCTTCAACATGGAATTTTCTTTCGGGCTCTTTATTAAGTCTTACAAAACCATCACCTCTAGGAGAAGGAATCATAACATATGATCAATTCATTTGAATACTTCCTCCTAGATCAGAAGCCCACTTTGGGTAAAAGCATACCCCAGGCATAAGGCACATCAACAACAACAATATCCATAATAATCATGATATCTAGGTAAACTGATAGATGAACTTGTAAATCTTTGATCAAACCATGCACTTCAATCTTCTTAGAATCCATGGCACATATATTATAGTAGGGTCTAGAAACTCTTAAGTTAAGTTGTTCCATGACCCTTTTAGTCATGACAAAAGCTGATGAACCAAAATCCAACATGCAATTATTCAATTTATATCCATTAACCAATAAGGTGATAAAGAAAGGCTAGCGATCTTTGTTATCCGCATCTAAGCTTTTCAAATATATGGGAGCATCATGATAGTCAACTTCTTGGGTCTTCTATTGAGAAATATTTACTTGAGCACCCTGAATAGCTTTTAGTAACTTATCTCTTTGGGAAGGAATTTTATCAATCTCGGCGACAGGAACCCAGATTTTCACTTTGTTAAATCAACTTCCCAAATCAACATCTAATCCAGAGTTTAAACCGGGGTTAAAAGTTCGAGGGGGAATTTGATTCCCGCTCTGATCTTTATCCCTTCTCTAATAGGTTAAACCTTTATTTCTAGCAATTTCCATGATTTGCTCTAGAGAGGGTTTTTCACCATATAACTTAGCCAAAATGTCATCTTCATTTTCAAGGTTATTTATACTAAAAGCTGATGAGGGATTCATGACATCACGACTATTTTCCTTGACCTCCATCCAATTATCCATAGACAAAGGAAACTTGTTACCCACTACATTTATTTGATCACCTGCCCCAAACATTCCATTATCTAAAATTCTTCTAACGATGGGACAAGTGGCCTCTTCATGAAGAGCATCACAAACCCGACAGTAAGGCGGAGCATTATCGACCAAATTAGTAAGCGGATTAGGAGGTCTCTGCTCACTAGATTGACCCTTCTTTTGCCAATTGTTATTTTTGTTATTATTATTTCTAGGTTGGAAATTTTGCGTTTGTGCTCTTTCCATTTGGACCAACCTATTGTGCAAAGTAGCTATCTCCTTATTATGATTAATTTCCATGCATTCGATCTTTTGGAGCAATTTCTGAATAAGCTCGCTTTCAGGCTCTTGAACTGCTTTTCCTTTAGGTTCTTTTAGTTTCGTAGCTGCCATATCGAAACCTGGGATCTCAGACTTCCCAGATGTTGCCTTGTCCTTTTCAAGCTCTATTGCTAAGGCTTGGCAATCCCTATAATCATTAAGTCTAGCACGCCTCAATTCATAAGAGGGCTCAGGACCAAAGGCATCATTGTAAAAATCTCGAAGAGATTTGTCAATAGGTTTATAATCTTGAAGTAATTCTTTAATAATATCATTAAACCTTTTGTTAAATTCTTCAACGGTTTCATTCTCTCTTTTTTATTATGGTAATACCTTTCACGAGGTGTCTTCCTTCTCTCTTATCTCCATACTTTTCCTTAAAGGCATCAATGATCGATTGTAAGGAATTAAATGAATTCCGAGGCTTTTCTGAAAACCAGTCATGAGCATCGCCCTCCAAGGTTATAATAAAGAGTCATTCTAACATCTTCATGATCAAAATCAGCAAACCTTGTGTACTTAGCCATCCATATACTAAAGGCTCTCAGATGTAAATTAGCACTAATCACATTATCTCCATGAAAGCTGGACAGCTTATCTATCCCAAGTGTTGGAAGATCATTGGGATAACCTTGAATGTTACAAAAATCACAAGGGGCATATATATTCATGATGTCGTGCCAACCGGACTAGTAAAAAGCAAATGGATATCAGAGAGGGCTTCTTGTCCGAGGTTAACAAGAAGTGTACGAGAAGAGAGTTTGTGTAATCGTACCCTAAGAGCCCTTTCAGGATCAGGAGCAGGATTTCACAAACTGCTTGGATGTCTTCTAGTATACACTCTTGCAGATGATATATGAAGTGGAGTCGCCACTCGGACAGGAAGCGAAACACGGAAAAGCTCGAAAGGAAAGAGCTAAGGATGAGAGGAAAGAAACGAAGGAACCAAGGACAGAAAAACTCTATCCCCGGCAGTGGTGCCAAAAAATGTTGTCGCACAGATTGTCTGGGCCGCGCAACAACGCTCAGACCGGGGGCTGTCACCTGATCCCCGATCTCTCCTTTTAAGTCGTCTCCCGAGGCTAAGGGGGGTAGACCCTATGGGATAAAGGAGGACCAACTGGGAACTAGTTGGGTGGGAAACACAGCGAAAACAAGCACTTGATTGATTAAAACCTGATTAGATCTTGTTATGCTTAGTACCAGTGCCTTATGGAGTTAATGATTAAATGATTATTTAGTAAATGTTGCAGAAATATGAACCTTGTAAAACAATCATTTATCATCAAATGTCCCAAGCAAAGATTAATTTTACCAAATGCGAAATAATCAATAAATGCACAATGCCTTAACAATATTCCTAGCAATTAAAATTCAAAAGACGAAATGCTATAAATAACCATGCAATTTTAAACGCTAGTCAATTACCACCTTCGTATAGCTAACCTTCAAATAAACATTTAAGCAAGTTTAACCATATAAAAATGATAGATATTAATCCCATGTCAAAATTTTAGCCTCAGCGAAAAAGATACACCAAAATTGTAAATATGACAAATTCTTGAGCCAAGACTAAATCTGAATAAAAAATA
>APFE031537600.1:0-61165 GCA_000404065.3 Pinus taeda | reverse complement strand
TTAACTTAAACATAAAACAAAACTAAACTAAATTAAAAATAAAGATTAAACTAAACTAAACCTAAACAGGGAGGTCACAGGGTCAAATCCCGAAAACTCTTGGGGTTAGGTCAGTAAATACGCCGAGGGGTGTTGATGCCCTTCGGGTGGCGTCCACTCAGAGATTTAAACCCCTAGACGTAGCAGCTACCCACTGACCAGGGTATCCGTGAACCAGTAAGTGAAAAAAAAAACTAAACCTAAACAAAAAATAAAGCTTAACTCTAATCTAAATCTAATGCTAACTTTATAAAGTTAGAAACTAAATAAAAGAGAAAATCAAATTTATTTTTTTTCCTTTTTATATTCTTTTGATAAAAAAAAAAAAACAAAACAAAACAAATTTTAATTTTAATTTTAATAAATCTAAAACTAAACAAAAAATTAATAAATCTCATGCTAACATATATCTAAAACTAAAACTAAAAAATATCAAACATACATCTCATAAAAATATATATGCTAACCTAAAAAATCAAAAGCGTTCTAACTACACTAACCCTATGCTAAACTAAAGAACCAAAATCAAACCTGTGTAAATGAAATTCAAAATATCTTATTTGTCTTTGCAGGACAGCGGCTGCGTGAAGAGCACGGATAGCAGCAGATTGCAGGAGGACGAGACGGCGTGGATGGAAGAGGAAGGTAGCTCGATGGCTTTTTTTTGGCAGAATGTTGGGTATAGATGCCGACAAAAAAGATTTCGATGGGAGTTGTGGGGAAAGGCTGCGGGTGAAGGATATTTTGATGCGAAAGTTGGACAGCGAAATGGAGCAACATGGAGATCACTAAGCGGAAAGTGAAAGGGTTGAGCAGGCAGCGAAAACACATAGAAAGATTAGATAATACGCAGGATGGGAGATTTTCGGTGAGGAAACTGAGTAGAAGAGGAGATTTGGATGGCCGCTGATCTGAGGGCATGGAGAGCAAATGAGAGCCACGGTTTCGCGTTGAAAAATGTAGCAGCGTGAGGATCTTTACCTAGCCTGTTTTAGAAAAAATTTCCTACAATAAAAATGAAGCCCCGAGAACCTAAGAAACTGAAACAGTAGTCCAGAAACTTAATTAAAATTTTAATCCCTTCCTGCTTCAGATTGCCTGATGGAAACCCTGAAAATTTTACAAAATCTGTACCTGCAATGGCAGAAGCAAAATGCCCAGAAACACAATAACAATGAAACCTTAAAAAAGCCCTAAAACCATCTAAATAACTACAGTATTCACAGATTTACGACTCTAAACAACGAGATTTAATTTACAATACTGTTTTCAAAATTTCAGATTTACTATGAGACGCTTCAGAAAACCTCTCATGCATTCAAAAGATAAATTTAAATGATAAACCCAGGATCAAAACTGGTTGAGCTCTTCAAGAAAATGCTTTTCGGGAGTTGGTTGATTCAGCCGAGAACTTCCCCAAACGCCCGTTGATTTTTACAATCTAGATTTCCTGCACAACTCACTTCAACTATCATAGAGGGAAAAACAATAGTAAAATCCAAATCCAATGGAGATACCCGCCATTATCTTCAAAAATTCTATTACCATTCAAACCCTAGTGAGTAAACAAGATACCTGTGTTTAATATCACTCTTCATCAAACTATTACCAATGGCCGAAAATAAATTTATGCAGAAAATGAAACAGCTTACAGCACTTCAAAAGAGTAACACCAGCAAGATTTCAACCCCAGAGTCTTTCTTTATTGCACAAGAAAAAGATTACAAGAGAGCTTTCTTCAGCACAAGACTCCCAATTCCAATGATCTCAAATGACCCCTAGCACCCTATTTAAAGGAAAAAAACCCAATGGCTAGTTCGAGTGATCCATGTCAAACTAATCTCAACCATCGATGAGGATCAAAACCCCTTTCAATCTCATCCGTCGAAATTTTTTAAATGCATTTTAATATATTAAAAATTAAAATTTTGCATTTATTTTCTCAAAATTTTGACTTATTATTATTTTATTATTTTTTTAGTTATTTTTTAATTCTTTAATTTTTTAACTTTTTATTATTTACATCATTCCATATTTATTTATTTTTTTGTTGCCTGGATCCTCGAACTTAGCCTGTGGAAAAATCACCTAGGACCTAGGACTTATGAGGGGATAAAAAATTCTCTAACCCTCGAGACACTTTACATTATGACTTTTACAATTTTACATCTCAAGGAGAAAAACCCATTTGACATAGGCCCTCATTGACCACCCAGTTCTGTGACACAGATATAATCTAGCAGATCAAGCAATTTGTAATAACCTAACGAAATAGTTAGAATTATTTCCAAATTACTTTTACATAGACTCGAAGCAAACTAGGATTCCCCTAAGATTCTAATGACAAAATCCATTCCGGCTTTGGGGTTACGCTGAAGGAAAACTGTGCAATCATGGATCAGTGAAACAAAAAACCTTTCGGAACGTACAATATCACTAGAAAATTACGTTTGCCTAGGCAATTTACATACATGACTCAGATCTGCTAAGATTATTTACAATTTACACATGCAGACTGGGTTTACAAAACAATATGATCGCGCTGATGACTACAGTCGAATGGCACGGACATATCAATCAAGCGCTATCCCTTTTGCGAAAAAAGGGGGTGTACTGCTATGGGTAGTTGACACGTAGTGGTCAACAAGTGGGTAACAATTCCTATAAGGTTTTATCTTTTTTAGTTTTTCTGCAACTTCATGTTCTTTTTAGAAGGTCTGATTTATTTTCAGTGTTAATTAGTATATTTTTTGCAGAGCTTCGACTGTGACAATCTTATCAGAAGGCTCCAAATCAGAAACTTTGATTCTTTTGCTTCTTTCATGGCACCCAATTACCTTTGTATGAAAATTTAACATCTTTGGCTTCCAAAGTTATTTTTAGTCCAAAATTTCGCAGAAACTTGTAAAGATAGTTGACTGTACACTCTTATTTGATCAATAAAATCAGCTTCTACCCTCTTCATATTTGGCATCTGCCATTCTATCATTTGAAATAATTATTTTTTATAAATATTGAGCGGATTCATGGCGTATGTTTCCAAACGGTTGGCTGTCATATGTCATGATTTTAGGACATACACAGTCTTTCTAGATTGTTGGTGTATATTTAAAATTTGTCTCATCTCTAAACATGCCTAAGATTTTAGCCTAATAAGGAAATTCATACAACACAAAAAATTGGTGTGTCGTACAGGTGTTTCACCATCAACCTCATTTCTCTTCAATATTTCCCTGTTTTAGGGCAATAAGATGCTTATTTAAAATGACTAATATGCTAGTACAGTTTAGCGAGAAACATGAAGACCATAATATTCATAGACTACTGTCAAAACTACTGCAAGATGCATTGGAATCCACAAAGAAAATTCAAATACAAAAGAAAATAGTATTTCAATAAATTTACACACACAAATACCATGGTGCAAACCGAATATTTAGAAACTCCTCAAAAAGCTCCTTTTCTAATTTCTCAGGTGAAAAATCTGTTGGCTTTGGCTGGGGAGCTCCCCGATCTTGTACAGGCCTCATCCATGGACTCTCAGGCTTAAAGTGCTTCAAAACCTACATACAACCATGACCAAATTAGTTGAATTGTCACTGAAAATACTTTTATCTTGACAAATACAAAGTCAGAGCATTTCTTTGTGATGGAAATATATCCATTAGCAGTGAAATGAAATCAGAAGTTAGAAACCAATGTTTAAATAGTTTCGTCAAGAAAGATAAAATTTACTAGCTCCACCCTTAAATAACAAAATAACTTTCAATTAATCTTAACCTTGCTTTTCTATTATACTGGAGTTACGATGCCTGATAAGATAAGATAATTTTATTAATATTTGATGAACTACCACAAGAGTAAGTCAATGGAACTGAAGAGAGAACAAGTACGAATACAAGGAGGGCAAAGCATAACGGCTACAAATGTTGAAAATAATATAAAGACAGATACCTAGATAAGTATAAGATCATAATATATGTATAAAACCATGACAAAGGTATGGTAATAGAAAACACTAAGTGAGTTTGGAAAACTCAAGAACTTGTCAAGAGAGAGATGGTGAAAGGGAGTGAGATCAGATGATGAGGCTGAAGGTGTGAAGGTTTCCTGAGTCTGATAGTTGACGGTGAGGGCAGAGAAAACAACACTCACTTGCTGTCAAAGTGCCCTGGAGGCTGGAACAATCTGGGGGTTCAGTTGTGTAGACCTTGGGGGTATGTAAAACCAAGGGACACTCCTAGCATTCAGAGTTAAAAAAAGAAAACTTCAAATGGATCTTTGTTTGCTCTCTGGTTCTATGAGTTGGTCTGACAGGCAGGGGGTGCTCTACCCTGAATCTATTTTGAGTTGAACTCTCTAACGCTCTAAGAACATTTGTTCTGATATACGAACTGATATCATCAACTGGTCCCAATAAATCAGATAGCCTCCAAAACAAAATGAAGTTACTAGGATGGTCTTAGGAACTGTGATTACACCTTGTGTAATCATGGTATCAACTTTGAGATTTAACCTTTATCATTTGGCAGCGACCAAATTTCAATAATGCATTCAACAACGGGACATTGAGATCTAGTGTACCTTCATAGAAAATTCTTTTCAATTACTATTTTTAGCTAAATGCATGCACACTATTCTTAGTTTTCATGACTACTCCAAAATTGGCAGCGACCGAATTTCAATAATGCATTCAACAACGGGACATTGAGATCTAGTGTACCTTCATAGAAAATTCTTTTCAATTACTATTTTTAGCTAAATGCATGCACACTATTCTTAGTTTTCATGACTACTCCAAAATTGTTTACACCATGCTTTGGGATGCTTCATGAGATTTTGGTAAAAAGTGTCCATTCATCCCCTAGATATTTCATGATGGATTTGCACATTAGAGATAGCTTACCCAATGTTTCATGATGGATTTGACCTCAATTTAGAGCTTGCTTGGTATTCTTCACTACAGATTTTGAGGTCTTCTGACAGCTTGGATGACATTGTACATAATGTCCACATTGAGATGGTTGCTTGTTTCAAAAACACCCTATCTAACACAAGGATTGTTTTGCATCCCAAAGGAAGGCATTGAGCCCTACACAACATAGGGTAGTCTAGATGCTTGCATGGATGCCTAGGCTATGACAATGTCAATGTAGGAGGGAGTAGCCAATCTACTACGTGGTTGAAGAATATCGTTAGAGGCTTTTGAGGCTTGCAGGAGGAGCATTGGACACAATGCATAGTAATTACGTTTGGATCCTTGCTTGTAGATCTATCCCACCAAATGTTTTTTCATCTCTTGGTCATCATTGCTAACAACTACAAGCTAACATTTTGAGGTGTTCATGCACTACCAATAAGAGAACAAGACCTTGAGTTGGAGCCAGTTGATAAACCATCATTTTTCATAATCCTTATGCTAGTGATTTTTTTCACCATGCTTGTCATTTTTCACACAAAGGTAGCTTTACGAGTTGATGGAGCTTTGGATGACCTAGGGGTTGTGAGCCCACTTGATGATATTCATACCTTCGTTGATAGTTCATGGGATGATGTAGTCATGGGTGTCTTGATTATACATTGCTTGGTATACTTGTTTATCAAAATGAAAGCATTACACCTGGTAATGTGATGTTCTAGCCTTAAATTTTTACAGATGATTGGATATGATGGTATAATATACCCTCGATGAAATGCCATAGAACTTTTGGGGTAAGTTGACATGGTGCTCACATCTTCATCTGAATAAAGTCATGATTCCATAGAGGCATTGATGCTTTCCTCTTTCTTTCACTTATTTTCCCATCTTTTAGGATGATTTGACATGGCCTAGCATTGTTCAAGACTTTTAGTAAGAACGCCCTTCCTTGTATGGAGATACTAAGCGCTTGTATAGCATCTTGGTATCATGGATATCAATTACATACCTTGCACACACGTGGAAAGAACTCTAGCATTTCCAATGCCAAGTTTGACCACACTGTGACCTAGCTAAAGGCTTAGTTATGATGTGAAATAGTTTTAATGCGGCGCTCTTAATGCCCTCCTAATATTCTTGTACTTTATTTTTAGTAATGTTAATTCTTCTTGTCGCATGTATATTCAAGCCATTGTAGTCTTTACCATTTATTGAGTTTTGTTGAGTTTTCTTATAATAGAAACAAATTTTCTAATCTTGATAATTACTTCCAATGATTTATGTACTCAAGTTGTCTTATGTCACTTACATCATTAAGCAATTATACATAGAAAATATCAACTATAATACTAACGATAGGATTATAAAGAGAATCAAATCCAAGATTACCCTGGGAAAACCCAACCAACTTTTCCTCTAAGGAGAATTCAATCTCCAGCAAAGTTTACCATATAAATGTCTAGAAACCTTTGCCAATTTTCAAGCTTAAATACCAAACAAACCTATTCAAAGGAGGGAGAAAATATCATACATTTGTTCAGCTAGACAAGTCTGCTCAATAGGCTGAATTTCGGCCCTGCAACTTCCTCTGTCAATTCAGTAAAAAATCCCCAGTTGACCTGTGGTCAATTGTTATATTCCTAATGGAAAATTTAACAGTAATACCAAAACAATGTACAAGGAACAACAAAATAGATAAGGAATCACAACCCAAATGTAAGACTTCCTACTAGGATTTCATACAAACCCTAGATTTCATACATGAGATTCAACAATCAAAACCAATCACATCTCAATCAACAACATGACTAGCATCTACTAGGGTTTGATGTAAACCTTAGATTTTCATTTACTAATTCTCAACAATCAAACTAATGACAATACAATTTCAAGTTTTTATCAACCTTTCCTAGATTTCTCAAATCATATACTAGAGAATTTAACTTCTACTAAGGTTTAGCTAAAAAACCTTAGAATTCAAAAACAATATCATCCTAGAATATCAAACTTTGACTAAGGCTTAGTTCCAAACCCTAGGACTTATGACTATCAATAATGCATATCTAAGATTTCATCATCATGTATAAGCATATCATAACAACATCTATCAGGGAAACCCAATGACACAAACAGATTAAAGTCAGACATATACCAAACTTGATAAGACGAACAAACATATACTTGGGGATTCATTCCTAGGTCATAAGGGTCTTGTTCATAAACCCTAAAGATCTAGAGTTTCAATACATAACACAGAAAACCCTAAATTACCAAAACTTCAAAGGTTTGGGATTTCATATATCACCTTTCAACCCTAACAAGTTAGGGTTTTCACAACCATACCAAAACCCTAAACATGACATCATCAAAGCATCAAACATTTTCTTTAGACTTCATCAATAACCCTAAGTAGGCTCTGGTTTCACACATTATCATCGACATACCCTTAAGTTAGGGTTTTACAGAGAACTGAGAATCTCTTTAGGGTTCCACAAGAATAATCAAATATGTGAGGAGGGTAGATTTATCTAATGATGAATCACCCAATCAAGAATCTTTACGATTCAAGAATGCTAGACACAACAATGTTAGTAATGTAGAATAGATTACCAAAAAGAATAAATATACGCTTATCATGAAGAGAACGGAGCTTATGGTCTAAGGCATACCTTTGTTTCTTAACAAACCTTGTAGTCCCAATGCTTTCTCTTATGAGGCCTTCTTTCATAATTCTTGAGTATTCTATAAGCCTTTCCTAAACAAGGAAAATATGAATAGAAATGTGATTAGTATTTAATATAAACAAAATTAGATAAGTAAGGGGAACCAAATATAAAAGATAATACAAGGAGTAAGATACTTATCTTTGGAAAGTGGTGAGGACTCCTTCTTTGTCCAAACGTAAGGGATAGAGTACCTAAAAAATAGGTCTTTGACTTCATATCCTTCCATCTTGTTCTTCTTTGGTGAAACTTCTTCGGCAAAGTTTATTTGATCCCTGTTCCTTCTTTTATTCCCTGGATACTCAAGACAATCCCTTTTATAGTGAACCATCTTGTGACAAGTGTAACATTGGCCTATTGGACTTCTTGAAGGTTCCTTTCTTCTCGTGATGAGCGGAACAGTCATTCAAGATTTTCTCTTCTTCACTCTCCTTGTTGATTACTAAAGATATTTTGACTCTTTGACTGCATGCATTCGATCCACTATTAGGCCCATGGCCAAAATCTTTGTTTCTCTAAAGCTTGTTTCTTTTGCTTCACTTGATTCATCTGTAGACTAGATCCAAACCTTTATTCTTTTCAAGGATTAGATCTATCCTCTTTTTTCATAACCGGCAATTTGATGCTCCTTCTAATTTGTTCTCTCCCTTCATGGAGTTAGACATTGTCCTTGAAGGTGGTAAACTCCTTTCCTTGTAAGGTCTCCTTATATCATCCCTTGCTCAACTTCTTGAGATTCCTTAGTCTTCTTTCAATAGATCTTCAACCTGCCTTTTTCTTTCTTCTTCACCCTAGCTCTGATACCATGTTAGAAAATCGGAAAGGCAAAAAGATTTTCTTATACCTGATAATTAGTTGTGAGATTCTTGTGTTCTTATTAAATTTCTTATGTTCTTGTTTTATCTTAGTTCATCAAGCAATTACCAAAACAATAGCATGAAGATCAAGGACACTAGATGTAGGCGAACGACTAGCGCAAAACCCCAATCTTGGGGCAAACCCAGTCAACAACTCTTCCTTCAATAGTTTTCCTAAGATAACCCAAGACTCTTGACATAGACACAGACTTCCTCCAAACCAAGTCAGCTCTTTCCTTTTTCAGCAGATGATCATTTTCCAGTACTATCTTCGACCTAGATGCAGCAGTACCATCAGCAACATTTCGATGCAGTATTATCTTTGACCTAGCAACTTCGTTCTTAATGCAACAAATTCGAACTTGAAGCAGCACTTTTACCTTGGAGCAGCACTTTGAACTTGATGTCATACTTCGACCTTGATGTTGTACTTCAACCTTGATGTCATACTTTGACCTTGATGTCGTAACAGAACTTTCACCTTGATGCCATAACAAAACTTCGACCTTGACGTCGTAGCCCAGAAAATCACACATTTGAGAGAGAGAGATAACCCAAAACCTTTGATCCTTAAATTCTCCTTTTTCCACTGCAACTTTGCACTTTTTCACAACTTCTTCTAGGAGATCGAACTTGTTGTGTGTGATTGTCCTCCAAATGAATCAAATTGCTTCAATATATAGGCCTCTAGTGAGGTCAAATTACCTTTCTTGAGGCCAGCTTGGTGTGGAGGTAACATAATTCAATTTTTACTCAAAAATAATTCTTTTTACATGATCCAAAAGCCCAAGAAGGGTCTCTTTAAATGTACAATGACACTATTGACTTAGAATAAATCCTAGAAGTCCTCAATGGGGACTTTGACCTAAAACATGATGACCCAAGCATGAAACCCATGCTTTAATAAGTCATAATAATAATAATAAAATTTATTTTCATTATTTTCCATAAGTACATTTTATTATGACTCAAATACAATTATGAAGACCAAACGTAGTTACATTTTTCAACAACTTCGACCCAACAAATCCAGAATTTCGACCTTCCAGTGGCAGAATCTTTGACCTATTACTTTCAGAACTTCGACTTGTTGATTTTGGGTAGCAGCCAGGGAGAGTGATGCAGAGTTAGCAAGGGCTCACGCAAGGCCACGCAGAGGCAGCCAAGTGTTGCGTAGAGCACCAAAGAGGCCAGTACAGCTGACACAGAGGCTCCCAGAGCTGATGCAAGGCCTCCTGGGGTTGATGCAAGCCAAGCAAGGCTGACGCAAGGCCAGTGTGAGACAGAGAGGAGTTGACGTAGTCCAGATTGGGCAGACGATGGGGTTGCAGGAGTAGCTTTGTGCTGAAGAGCTGCGGGAAAGATTTTCCGGAGTTTCAACCAGGAGATTTCTCTCAAACTGTGAGGTATAGCTGCTAAGGAAATTCTCCGTTGGGTAGGCCAATTTCAGCACCCAAATTGTACTCAGATATTGCTTAATCAGAAAACCCTCAGATAGCTGCACCGGTTTTCCCGCATTGGGTTTTTTCGGGGACATTGGTCCAAAACTAATCGTGTCATGTGGTGTGTTTGTTCTTGTTTCTTTTAATTGTTGATCTGTAATATGTTGAGCATGCACTCGTGTTTATTTTCAATATTTACTTTGTAAATAACTTGTTAAAGAATAATAACAAGTAGGTAGGAATAAATCAGAAAAAGTGCATGAATGGTTTCTAAACTAAGTAAAGTTAGAAACTTCAACAAGACCCTCCCAGCAATAGAACTTCAATCCAGCACCTAGCCCAATAACTTCACATAAGAGAGAGAAAGAGATAGCCCAAAACCTTCGACTTGTATTTCTTCCTTCTTCACCTTGAACTTCGCACGTTTTTGCACTTCCATGATCTAGATCGAACTTCTTGAGTTGATTTCTCCAAATGAATTTGAACTGCTTGTATATATAAGCTTTAGGTGGAGTCGAATTACCCAGTTTGAGGTTGACTTGAACTCCTTGAGGCCGACTTGGTCTGGAGGTGACAAATACATTATTTGACTAAAAAATAAACATTTTTACATGATTCAAAAGCTCAAGAATGGTCTCTTTAAATGGGCAATGACTCTAATGACTCAGAATAAATCCTAGAAGTCCTCAATGGGGACTTTGACCTAAAACATGATGACCCAAGCATGCAACCTATGCTTTAATAAGTCATAACAATAATAATAATAAGAATAATAATAATTTCTATTTCATTCTTTGACTCAAATATAAATATAAAGACCGAACCTAGTTACATTCTTCAACAAAGCAAACTAGGGAAATAGTTTCTGAGCTAGGGCTTGAGATATCTCAAGATTCCATCGTCGGAATAGCCTCAAATTTGGACGACCTCTAAAGACTCACCAACGCAGCTCTAGGTCAATTTTCATCAAATTTTGATGGCTACAATAGAATTTGTGTGATGCCCTAGATGGTCTTCTATGTTAAGGCTTAGAAAAGAGGACAAGAAGATGAACTAAATCTTCGCTTGGTGATCACCTAGGACTAGACCAGTGCCTAACCTATTGGGAGAATGGAATCAATGCAATCCAATGTTTAGAGATGTCTTATACCCAATCAAAGAGTCTCCTAGCAACTTCGCATCGCCCTAGAGGCAACAACTAGGTCACTAGGAAAGTAAACTTTTCTATGATACTACAATTGGTGACTTATCAAGGAAATTATGAGCAATCCTATACAAGTGCAAGAAATGAGAAATAAACCATGAAAAGACACTTACAAGAATAGTGAAATCTTCCAATTATCAATAGACAATAAAAACGAAGCTCCAGCACAAAAGATAAACTCTTCCAAATATCGAAACGCATCAAGATCCAAATTCATCCATCAATAAGGCTAGTGAAATTCTCAAGAAGAGATACAATCCAAGTGATGAACAAATGAACTGATCATCACATCAATATATATCCTCCCTAGGGGGTTCGATTGGCCTAATTAGGCCTAATAATGCCCCAGCTAATAAAATAATGTGCAAAAATAACATAACTTGGTGACAAGCGCACAAAAATAGCTCCATAATACAAATATAAGCCTCTCAAGAAGGCAAAATGATAAGTACAATAGTTCAAGTGCCATTGAAAAGACCTAGTGGAGTCCAATGTATGCCAAAGTGAAAGAATAGGCTCCAAACATAGTGATCAAGGGGGTGGCCTCTTAAATATCCAACCAAATGACCTGTCTTGCCCCCTAGTGGTTGTGGGGAGCATAAGAACATCCTCGTGGGTCTCCAAATGAATCGATCAAGTTTGTATTCCATCCGTAAGGGTTGGAAGAATGATGCAATCCCTCCCATTGTCTCCCGTGATGAGACACATCATCATCTAGGCCCTAGATCATTTGCCAGGTTTGTGTTGCAAGAGTGTAGCTGGCTAGGCAAGGTGGTCTAGGTGCATTATCATCATCGAATAAACGGAACATGAGCAAGAAATGAAATGTGCTGAAGGATCCCATGAAATGGAAATCTGCTCTCTTTTATGGTGGAAACCCATGGCTCTAAACATTCACCCTATAAGTGCCAATATGACCCTCTGGAGGGCTTGGACCCCGTATAGAGAGTCCAAACCCCAAATGAAGACCCACCTGCAATCCTGTATAAGATCCAACGCATCCCCTCACCTTCCACTACAACCAAACATTACTGCAATCGAGTAAATAAGCTTACAAATCATGGATCCAAGAGGACACTTCATAGTGGCATGCCCTTCCATAGTGGGCTTCAGAACGTACAGGTGTCTCCAAGTTCAAGAAGAACGTTAACCAAGGACCTTATTAGGTGGTTTCAACCTTTAAGGGGGTGACATGTCCATGGTACATCCATTAAATGGCAAATAGCATGTGATACAATGATGGAATGGAGGGGCATCATGGGAAAGCTTCAAGACACATGCCACAATACAAGGGTAGTTATAATAAGGGAAGCTCGCACTTGGGTATATGAACGTAGGATGGAGCAATTGTGGTACATGAGCTAACCTGGCGTTTGTTTTTCCACCATTCTTCATATGTCTTTTGTCTTTTATTGATTTTTCTTTTGTAACTACTCGGGGCTCCAGGGGATGAGAGAATGATATGTAAGATATAGCAGTGTACCCCTTTACGGTGGGGCAGTTCATCGCTCACCAGGGGTTGGGACAATCGTGGGTTCCTTAATGTTGTAAGGGGCTGAGATGAGGGTCCCTAAGAACTAGGGTGATGGCCATAATAATAGGGGTAGAGCTCATGTTTGGATTTTTCCCACCTGCTAAATTTGTTTTCCCTGCCATCTTTTCCATTTTGTGGTTAATTTCTTGTTGAGCGTGGCCAAATTATGCTTTTTCCTTTTGTTTTTAGCTGCATCAACATCCAGGGCATCATTCCAGGCCTGACCCAAGGTGTGGACAAAGGGAGGGGGAGGCTAACTCCTTATGGACCCAATGGACAAATACGGACCCGGATGGGAAATATGGTGAATGGGGTTATAATGAGTGGAGAGGAGTGATGTATATGGTGTCAGGAAGCAGGACCACGCAACCAAAATCAAGGTTTTCCATGCAGTGCCACCCCTAAAGTGAATAGTCAATAAAGGAGATCCCATGGGACGAGGATACAAAGTTAACTATCATATTCGATAGAGGAGACAAGAGTACAAACCAAGCCCACCCTTCTCATTGAATCCCCCCACTAATCCATAACCAAAAATGTTCATGATAAGTAAACAAAAGTACCCAATTACACAAAGAGAACCCATACCTTCGGGGTTGGAAGGCCCTCCTTCAAACATACGATCATAAAAGATGGACAAGGGAGCGTATGGCTTGCTCAGGTGGCAGAGATAGTGACACATCAAGCTATCTGGGGGCTGCAAGGAGCTGCTGGCTATTGGCTGAGGACCATCTAGGAGAAATATTTTCTCCTATGGATAATACCCAGAATTGGTGGGTAACGGGGACCATAACCAAAAGTTACTTACAAAGATCAAGAAGGTCAAGGCTACAAAGAAAAAATTACAACAAGAAAAGGAATGTCTTGAAAAAAAATTCAATGAGAATCTATCAGAGAGAGAAGAACAAAATTTGCACTTAAAATACTTGAATCAAAAGTTATTAGAACAAATCAAAAGTGTAAAATATAAGGACACTAAAAGTAAAGCCAACAATTCAGAAAATGAAGAACTTTCACGTCTAAAGAATCACAATCAAAACCTTCATACAGAAATAAAGAAACTTAAGAATGATAAAAAGTCTCTAAAAGACAAGTTAGAACAACTTATTCAAAAAGAAGGATCGAAGTCTTTTGAGATATCAGTCGAGTTTGAAGAAAAAGGAATGAATACCAATCTAGTCAATATTATAACTCAAGAAGCGGAAAAACCAGTTGAATTCAAGATGTAGTCAAAAGTTGCAGTTCAAACAATAGAGATTTCAAGTGAAGATCCAGTAATTAAACAAACGACTTTTGTACCTAAAAGGAATCATATACCTCCAATAAACCAAGAAATTCACGCAAACAGGTTAAGAGAAGATCAGATCAAAAGAACTCTTTATGAACATCTGAATCATAAGAGCAGATATCTTAATCAATCCATGTATTTGTATCAATCAGAACATAAACAAAAAACTTATATTCCGAAGAAAATTGAAGTTTGAACGATTCAGTGGGACGATAATAATTCATTACAAGTTTTCAGTAATCAAAAGATTCCACAAAAGATTGATTTATGATGGTCAGATCTCTTCTCAATGCAACAATTTTGTTTATCACTCAAAGGATCTTATCATCTTGTATTAACAAAGATGACAAATCGAATATTTCTAAAAATTGTGAATATATTACAAGACGAAGAAGCAAGAGGACACACCTTGTCAGCAATAAAATTTGAGGACAAAGCTTTCTGAAGAGGAAGGAAATGTTATGAATATAATTTATATAAAAAATAATGTAAATATAGTAATGATTAATTAGTAATTAGTATTGAAGAGACATGTCTAAAGGGACATGGCCATCCATGAAGAGGCACCTGCCTAGATATATAAGCGGGCCTCATTTGTAACATTCTCATATCTTCTATACATTTCTTCTATAATATATTTGTCCTATAATGGATATTTACATATACCAGATCTTCTGAGTATTTTGTTATGTATACGAATTTTGTTCATTCCATTTCCAGTCAAGCAGTACAAATATCCAGGGAGTGTGATTTTGCTAGGAGAGGTAGGATCCAATTGTAGAGGAAAATAGTGAGTCTCCAATATATTTTGTCAGTAAAAATCAGTATTTGTTGGAGCTTTTCCAGTGAAAGGCAAGCGATTGTAATATTTCTCAAATTGTTGAAGAGAATAATATAAATCTTCATCGACAACATTGGTTTTCCCTTTGAGGTTTTTCTAGGGACATTTGTCCAAAAATAACAGTGTCAATTATTGTTTGTGTGTGCACTATTTTTTCAATTCGAGTATTTTATATTCAACAACGTATTTTGTTTGCAAAAAATTGCAGTGCTAATTTATTGATATTTGTCGTTAATAAAATTAACACAAGACAAATAAACTGCATAAGTTGGGAGATAAATTTCCAATTGTTGCAGTTTGTGGAAATTTTGCATGCTATCAGAGCAAATCAAATCAAAGAAGCCCTAGAACGAGGTTGGTGTAGTTCAGATGGAAATTTGAAGCGATAAAAGCCGGATCTGCACAGGGCATCCAAGCAATGTGAATTTCAAAGGCAGCAGTTCGATTTCCAGTCCAAGGAAGTGACCCAGAGGAAGTGTGGGTTGTCTCAGTGAGTAGCAATGGATTGTGAGGTTGTCGGAAGGGTTTGTGGACGTAGATCAGATTTCACAGAGAAGATTTAGCACAAAATGGTTTGCAACATAAGGGTTTTGAAGTAACATTCAGCACAAGGCCTGGAAGAGAAAGTACACGAAGGTTTCAACCCAGTTTATTTCTCCTGTGTATTTGAGTTTCGCAATGTTTTCCAGAGATGGCTGTAGCAGAAATGAGAGATCAGGATAGATTGGATGGAGCCTCCACCTTTGGTATTTGGAAGACCAAGATGTCGTTTCTATTGGAGGAGCGTGGTCTAAAGGACTTTGCTTCAGCAGTAATAGTTGTATCAACAGATTCCATCTAGTATCATGAATATAGGAAGGATAACGCTACGGCAAAGAGCACAATCCTCGATGGTGTATGAGATCATATCGTTCCACATATCACATAAAAGACTACAACGAGGGAGATGTGGGATTCCATAGTCAAGCAATACAAAGATCCATCAGAGAACCGAAAGATGATCCTCAAGGAGAAGCTAAGGACAGTTAAGATGAATAAGGGCGAAGATGTGACCATCTCACCAGAATTCAGGGTGTCAGAGATGAGCTTGTTGCAGTAGGAGAGAGGCTAACAGATGACAAGCTAGTGCGTATAGCACTCAATGGGTTTACCAAGGAATGGTGCACGTTCTTCTAGGTAGTTTCTGGGCATGACAAGTTTCCAAATTGGGAATGCCTATGGACTGATTTCACTCAAGAGGAGTTGAGGCTCGGCTTAGTCGAGGGCACTAGTAGCAACAGTGGCAAGACACCAAAGGTGAAGGAGGAGGAAATCATTGCCCTCGCAAGGAAGGGAAAAGACAAGAAGAAGAATGAAAGGGTTTTCCCCCTTTGTGGATTTTTTTCCCTCGTCTCTGACCAAATC
Source organism: Pinus taeda (assembly GCA_000404065.3). NCBI lineage: Eukaryota > Viridiplantae > Streptophyta > Pinopsida > Pinales > Pinaceae > Pinus > Pinus taeda. The sequence goes on along the minus strand of APFE031537600.1, from coordinate 44,915 downwards.
TTGTGTCTCTTGTTATTGCTCTTGGTAGTCTTCTATTGTGTATTGGATTTATTGTTCTATCTACAATTGCTGATTGTCATTAGAAGATTAAATTTATTTAAAAGTGATTGCTAATTGATGATGGGCTAATTGATTGTGCTAGCATAGAACAGTGGAAAATTAACATGGTATTAGAGTTGAGGTGGAGGCATGCCCAAAGAGACAAGCTACGGAAGCAATCACCTTTGAAAGAAGTTGAAGGAGCTTATTTGACTTGGTCAAGATGTCCACCTCTTACTTCAAGGATATAGAGAAGTTGGGTGACTAATCAAATCTTGTTGCTTGGAAGATCAGGTTGGAAGTGACATTGGATGAAAATGATGTTTTGGAATATGTGGAAAGAAAGGTACTTGAGCCTCTAGAGAATGTTATTGTTGTTGTCAAGGCCAAGAACAAGAAAGGTGAGCTCAAAGCTAAGAAAATACGTATTGATTCATTGAAAGATCAATTGCTTACTTACATTGCTAGAAGTCCAAGTACATTTATGACATGGTTGGGATGTATGAGGTCAACAACTTGAATCACATTCTTTCCTTCAAGAATCAACACAAGGAAAACAACTAGTAATTGTAGCTTTCCCTCCCTAGACAAGAATGCCCTCAGGCTATAATACAACAATTGTTGCAATGCAAAGAAGAACCCGATGGAAAAATATAAATTTTACCTGATGCTACAAGGAGAAGCAACATAAAACCCAGCTTGGTGACCTCCAAATACTTTAACTTCTTTATTACTTGAATCAAAAGTTTAACAACGTTACAACAAGCTTCCAACTTCCAACCATGAGAAATGGGAGCCCAAAGGGTTACATATATAAGCATTTGTGAGCAAATCCCAATGAAGAAATCATCAAACAAGTGTCACAAAAATTGAGAGTACCAATGAGGTGGAATTCTCCATGTGGATGAGTGCAATCTCCGAGTGTATAAAATTGTTGTAGGTGGCATAAAATAGACAGTGCATACTCCCTTGCTAGCTAGCATATCACTATGACAACTAGTGCATGTTCCTTCTGTATTTCCAAGTGCGGATGAGTAGGAATGTAGGGGAGACAACTCCCGCAAAGTTTGTGCTCGACTGTTGTGATCCTTCTCCCATCAAATGACACTTGTGAAGATTGTTGCATATTATCCTTGCTAGCCTGTGTGGACTGTTGTAGGAGAGTATTATGTGAACAGATGTAATAAGTGAAGAAGATGAGGAAGTTAACTCCCATTTGACTACACTTTTGACTCAAACAAAGCTTCCACCTCTCAAGTGATGGAATCAACCTCCTTTCTAACTGAATAGAGACCACATTCGTGGGATTTGGTCCCTCAAACTAGTTCTAGCAATCACCAATTCATGTTTCCGCTTTGCACTGATATTTGACCCCTTATGTGGCTTTCTAAGTCACCACTAACTTGGTCTTTGACTTCATTTAATTCATGATGATTTTGCATTTCATTTTTTCTCTTCTTTGACTTGGAGAGAATTTATTATTTTCTCACATTATTTAATTTATGAGCAATTTTTTTTTTATTCAGTTTCCGGAGAATCCACAGTAAGAACCGTTTTCTGCCAACGTTTCAAATCCCAACCGGGATCCATCATCAGAGCTTCTTGAATGCTTGATAGAAGAAGAGCTAATTTAAGAGATTAAATAGTAATGAGGAGAGAATTTTGAGAAGAATGTCAGCTATCCTTTTGAATAATTTTGAATAATTTTGATTTATTAATGATGAGAGTAAATTGAGATGAATGTCGGTTTTCTTAATAATTTTTTATTAATTTATTGATGAGCTATATTAATTAATATAAATTATTATTATGTTGATCATTATCATAAATAGTATTAATTAATTAATTATAATATTATTAATAATTAGTTACTTTTATTTCTAATAATTAATATTAGTATCCATTGTTAATATTATTATTATAAATAATCATAATTATTATAATTAATAATAATAAATAATATTAATATTATTAATATTGATCATAATTAATATTAATAATATAATCCTAGTATAATGTATTATAATATTATTAAATAATTAGTTATTTTAATCTAAGATAATAATTATTAATATTAATTGTTAATATAATTATTAATTAATAATATTATTTTCTCACATTATTTAATTTATGAGCAATTTATTTCCTTTATCCACTAAACTTAGGAAAAGTGGGTTTTGCGGAGGAAATATTGATCTTTTGACCCCCAAAGTGTATCCTCCGGTGGATAGGATGAATTTTGAGTACACATACAACCCCTTACATCTTTTGGCGTCACTTATTTACATTTTACATTCAACCTTATTAAAAAATCTCATCTTACAGGAATTTTTTAATTATTAAAAAACCATACCTAGACTTAATCAAACTCTGCGACACTTTGATATATCCAATATGATAATATATTGTAATGATCCTAAATAGGAATACAAGTGATAACAAGAAAATAATACATGCAGCAAATTACAAAAACGAAATATTCAGCAAATACCCATATAAAAGCTACAAATGGAGAAATTTTGAGCCATTTCATTATATTTTTGCAAGTCAAATACAATAGATGATGGAATGGTGCACGTAGGCTTGTCTCAAAGGACAAGCAAGACCAAACCCAGGTAGGAAAATGGTTGAGCTGAAGGTTGCCCAGCTGCTACACCAATGTGCACTATGCTACCCAAAAAGCTATTACTCTACTAAAGTTCGAATTACTGAAAGGTGCACTAAAACTACCCAAAAATTTATATGATTTCATCCCCGGACTCCTTGGTCAAAACCCAAAAAAACCCAGAAGGGATTTTAGTTGGTTTTGACTTCTGATTTTCGACCCCTTTGGAACCTCACCTCAGCTCTAGCTGCCAATTTCGACTTGCTGGAAACTACCTATAAATCCACCCGAAAACTCCTCCAAAATGCTGAGTTCACCCGTGCTATCCAATCCCTGACTCCCCTGATGATTTCTTGGCCTGACTCAGCTGCTCCCAAATACCATGAAAATTTGCTCGGTGGCCTTTGCGCTATCCCTCAGCCTAGCAGTTCAAGTTGCTGGAATGTTGGTTCAGCTAACTGAAAGCTTCAGTGAAAATGCATCTCCAATGTTCCTACCTCAGCTCCCTGACCTCCCGACAAGCTATGTGATCCCTGTTGGTCCAGAACTCCCTCTGCGTGATTCTTGGTTGCCCAAAAATACGCACTCCCTTCTCTGCGTTGGTTGTTGATGTATGTTACTACCCCGGAACTCCTAAAAACTCATGTAGAATAGCCTCCCTAGGGCGGGCACGGACAGTCCCCTGAAGTAGAGGTTGAATCTCCCACATGACAGACTCTTAGCTAAACAGCCGGTAGACTCGCTAAATAGCAAAGTGAACAGATGTGTGTTCGTTTGCAAATGTCAAAGATGACCCAAAAATGAGAATTGATCTCTCCTTATATCTCCTTGGGCCTCCTTAGCATCATGTGGGGCCCTCCATCCATCCATTTGATTTCCCTCCAAGCATATCGAATTGCTAGTTCGAATTCCCCATGTGGGTGGCCCCCACATTCCACTAGCTGCCAAATAAAGTCAATTTGGCCCATAAGTCCCTAAGTCGAAGTGTGGGACACTCTTCCTAAGTCAAAAATGTCCAAAATTGTGTAACAGCACCCTGTTACTAATGTTTTTGAGAAGGGATACACAATCCTCCCCTCCCAAATGTTGCCCCTCAAGCAACCTCAAAGCTGGGTGCTCCAATATGTGGTCACCTTCACAAGTGGCATCCTCATCTAGCAAGTTCTTCCAACGCACCAAGAAATCCTTGATAGTCTTGCTCCTCAATCTCCTCTCCCTACTCTCCAAAATGGCCTCTGGTTCCAACACCAAGTGGCCCTCATCATCTAGTGGGGGTAGATCAAATGTTGAAGTCACCTATTGTCCTAGCACCTTCTTAAGGCATGAAACATGAAAAACGTCATTGATCCTACTCCCCTGAGGCAACTCCAGCTCATAAGCCACCTCCCCAATTCGTCTAATCACCCGGTAGGGCCCATAAAATTCTGGTTGTAGCTTCTCGGCTCCCTTTTGTTTCAATGTGGACTACCTGTAAGGCTGCAGTCGGAGGTATACCAAGTCCCCCTCCTCAAAGTGTCTCTATGCCCTATGCCAATTTGTTTAGAGTTTCTACTGATTTTGGGTTGTCGCCAAATTATCCTTGAGAGGCTTGAGGATATCTTGGCTCTCTTGGACCCATTATTTGGCCTTTGGGGCCTGACTGTCTCCAAAAACAATATCAACAAATGATAATGCATCATATCCATAAAGGGCACGAAAAGGAGTCATACCGATGGACATGTGGTGAGTGGTGTTGTACCGGTACTCACCCAGATGCAACCACCGAATCCACGTCCTCTGCTGACCGGTCACGTAGTTCCTTAGGTAACCCTCCAACCATTGATTAACACTCTCCGTCTGGCCATCTGTCTAAGGATGATAGCTGGTGCTAGGACTGAGCTCCATCCCAACCAACATGAAGAGTTCCTACCAAAAGCCTCCCATGAATCTGCTATCCTTGTCGCTCACTATGTTCTTGGGGAGCCCATGCAATCTAAAATCTTCCGGAAGAACAGCTCGGCTACCTATGCAACCGTGTACCTAGTGGGAATGGCAAAGAAGTCGGAAAATTTGGTCAATCTGTGGACCACTACATATATGCAGTCCTTCCCTTGCACTGTGGAGAGCCCTGTGATGAAATCCATTGAAATACTTTCCCATTTCCCCTCCGGGATGCAAAGTGGTTGTAGCAATCCTACAGGGTGGGTCAACTCCCCCTTGTTCTGCTGACAAGCTTCACACTCACGTACGTGTTGCAACACCTCCTCCTTGAGGCCCTTCCACGTAAATCTCTCTCGGACAACCATATAAGTCTTCCATAACCCTTGGTACTCGGACAATGGTGAATCATGTGCTGCCTGGAGTACCCTCTCCCTCAACTGCGAGTTGGGCACTAAGTAAATGTGCCCCTTGTAATAGATGACCTCATCCATCACACAGTAACGCTCATCTGCATGGGTACCCTCCAATACCTCGCATGCCCTCCTATCCTTGGAGTACTCCACCAACAACTGAGCCTTCCACTCATGGCAAATGCTCATGAGAGATAACCCAGCTGGTCTTTGAGATAGAGCATTGGCCACCACATTGTGCTTCCCCCGCACATACTCTATGTCAAAGTCATAGGCTTGCACCTTGCTGGCCCATCTTTGTTGCCTATCATTGAGGCCTTGTTGCCCCATGAAATGTCGAAGACTGTTGTGATCAGTCTTCACTCTGAACCGGGTGCCCACCAAGTACTTGCAGAACTTGGCCAATGCATGCAAAATGGCTAGTGTCTCCTTCTCATATATGGAATATGACAGCTCATGCAGTAACAGGTTTCAACTCTCGAAAGCAATGGTATGCCCCTCCTGTAACAATACCGCTCCAACGGCTACCCCGGATGCATCACACTCCACCGTGAATGGCTGGGAAAAATCTGGAAGTGCCAAAACAAGGCACCTGCTCATCACCTCCTTGAGGCAATCGAAGGCAATTTGTGCTCCATCAGTCCTTGTGAATTCCCCCTTCTTGGTCAAGTCGGTCAAGGGTGTTGCCAGCTATGAGAACCCCTTGACAAACTTCCTGTAGTAGGTGTAAATACCCAAGAAGCCCCTCAGCATAGTCACATCTCGAGGTACTAGCCAATCCTAGATGGCCTGAATCTTCTCCTTGTCGACTTTCACCCCATGAGCTCCAATGATATGCCCTACGTAGAGCATCTCTGTCAACCCAAACATGCACTTGGAGAGCTTGGCATAAAACTATTGCTCCTCCAGAATCCGCAATACCTCCCCCAAGTGTTGGAGGTGCTCCTCCCATGTCCGGCTGTAAATTAGAATGTCGTCGAAGAACACTAGCACAAACCTCCTCAATTGTCCCCGGAAGACATGGTTCATGCATGACTGGAAGGTGGCCGAAGCGTTGGTCAGCCCAAATGGCATGACCAGAAACTCAAAGTGCCCATAGTGGCACCGAAAAGGAGTCTTAGGGATATCCTGATCCCTCGCCCTGTTCTAGTGGTACCCTGAATGCAGATCAAAATTAGAGAAGTACTTGTCTCCTCTAAGCTCATCCATCAGCTCATTTACACAGGGAATAGGGTATCGGTTCTTCAGTGTCTTCCGGTTGAGGGCCCAATAGTCAATGCACATCTGAAGGGTTCCATCCTTCTTCACCAGCACCACTGATGAAGAGAAAGGACTCGAACTTGGCCTGATATGGCCCAATGCCAGCAATCCCTGGATGGCCTTCTCTATCTCGTCCTTATAGGCTTTGGGATGCCTATAAGGAGTAGTGATCGTTGCCTGCACACCCGGCTCCAGCTCAATGGTGTACACAAATCCCCTGTTTGGTGGCTACCTTGGTGGAACATCCCCAAACACTACTGCATACCTGTCCAATAAAACCCCTGTATGTCTAGTGGTGGTGGTAGTTGTGTTTGTCCCTCAACCTCTGAGATCCTCAACTCAACTGCCCATGCAATGTCCCCATGTTGTAAGTTTGCCTCCATCCTGTGGGTCGAAATTGTCTGAGGTGGATAAGACTGCATACCTCTCAAGACTACCAGTTTGTCATCTAGCCCAATGAACTTCATCTCTGGTTTCCTCTAATCTGTCGTGACTCGCCCAAGGGAATATAGCCACTAGACACCCATCACCACGTTGGTGTCTAGCACATCGACCACAAAGAAATGGTTCGTCGTCGAGTAGTTCCCCATAACTATTGTCAAGGAGGGCACATATCTACTGCACTGGATCGTACGGTCACCCAGCACTAGGACAGCAAAACTTTCGAACGTTGTTGTGGTGAGGCCCCTCCTCTGGACCAATTAGGCATCTATGAAATTGTGGGTGGCCCCAGTGCCAACTAGAACTAACACCCTATGCTCCTGTACAGTGACTCTGATCCTTAGTGTTAAAAATTTAGGAAACCCGCATAAAGAAGCAAGAACTCCTCCTGCTGGGGCAAGAGATGCCCCTTCCTGTGGAGGTGGTGGTGGTAGCCCTCTATTTGCCGAACTCTCTCCATCCGTCCCACCGCAATCCTACTCCACCTCATCCTCCTAGTCAATGTCAGAAAAGACCTTAATGTAGTGTGCTCTACTTGCAGTGCACCGATGGCCAGGCGCCCAGGGCTCTCTGCATGTGAAGAACAACTTCCTCCTACGAAGGACCTTCTGTGTCTCCTCATCCAACTGCCCCCTCCCCTGTGTGGTCCTCTACGGTGGGGGTCTAGTTTCATGCCCCTTCTATGGGAAAGGGGTCCGTGAAGGAAATGGTGCTCTGGTCTTGGCGATGGCCCCCTATAGATCTCTAGCACACAAGATTGCTTCCTGCAGCGTGGAGGGTCTGTGTGACTTCACTAATCCACGCAAGGGCTTAAGCAATCCCTCAATGAAGGTATACACCCTCCTTGCCTAGGATAGATCGGGACCATCATTGACACCCGCATTAAATCTGAAAAGTACTACTCTGGGTTGCCTGTTTGGTGCAGTTGGGTCAGCTCTCTAAAATAAGCCTCTGAATCCCTCTGATCAAATCGCTTCACCACCCTCTTGGTGAAGTCCTCATAAGAAACTACGTGGGCATGCCCTAGGGTGGTCAAGCCATGAAACCACGAATCATGCGCTTCCCTCTCCATGTGCAGCGTGGCCATCTTAATGGCTTCCTATCCTATCATTCGGTTGAGTTGGAAGTAGGTGTCCATCTTCTCAACCCAAGCCTTGGTCATGCACTTGGCAATGCCATCAAAAGTAGGGAAATACATCCTCCTTACTGTTCTCCGCAACTCGTAGTTCTGGGTCCCTTGTCCTCCATACCCCTTGTTCTTCTCACTCTACTTGTAACTTGCAGTAATCTCTGAAGGAGAGGGCTTCTTTAGAGTCTTCATCCATAGATTGCAATTCTCTGAAGTAATCTCCCATCTGAGGGGGTTCTTCCTCCCTTGCAGGCTCGATTTGTGCCACTGGCACGAAGGAAGGCAGTGTGGCACGAGTTGGCATACTGACTAAAGGGCGCTGCGCTACTGGTGAGGGGTGATCGAATGGCTGAGTGGCCCCAGAAGTTTCCCCACACAAAAACCCTCTACGCGTGGTCCTCTCTCTATTTTGTGACTTGATCTCTTCCAACATGTCTTTATGTCCCTTGGCCAAGTCACTCAAGGCCCTCAAAAGGTTGTCAAAATCCATCTCTTCCCTTCTCTTGGGTTCTGCCATTTCCTCCTGTTCTGCTACTACTTTCCCCCTGTCCTCCGTCTCTGGAGTAATCTCTCTGGAGTAATCTCTCACTCCCTTTCTCAGCTCCTGTACCTTTGTCTCCGGTAGGTGATGTTTTGCTGGTCCCCTTCTCTCATAGGAGACAATCCCCACAGCTGAGCCAAGAACTAGGCTCTCATACCACTGTAATGATCCTAAATAGGAACACAAGTGATAACAAGCAAATAATACATGCAACAAATTACAAAATCGAAATATTCAGAAAATACCCATATAAAAGCTATAAATCGAGAACTTCTGAGCCATTTTATTATATTTCTGCAAGTCAAATACAATAGATGATGGAATGGTGCACCTAAGCTTGTCTGAGCTAAAGGTTTCCCAGTTGCTACACAGAAAACTGCTTCTCTACTGAAGTCCAAATGACTTCTGATTTTCGACCCCCTTGGAGCCTCACCTCAACTCTAGCTGACAATTTCAACTTGCTGGAAATTGCCCGTAAATCCACCTGAAAACTCCTCCAAAATGTTGAGTTCACTCGTGCTATCCAATCCATTACTCCCGTCATGATCTCTTGGCCCAATTTAGCTACTCCCAAGTAACACGAAAATCTGTTGGGTGGCCTCTGCGCTGTCCCTCAACCCAATTGTTCGACTTGCTGGAATGCTTGTTCAACTGGCTGAAAGCTTCAGTGAAAGTGCCTGTCCAATGTTGGTACCTCAGCTCCCTGACCTCCCGACAAGCTATCTGATCCTTGCTGGTCCAAAACTCCCTCTGCGTGATTCCTAGCTGCCAAAATATGCACTCCCTTCTCTGCGATGGTTGTTGATGTGTGTTACTGCCCCGGAACTCCTGAAAACTCCTGTAGAACAGCCTCCCTAGGGTGGGCACAGAAGGTCCCCCGAATTAGAGGTTGAATCTCCTGCATGAGAGACTCGTGAGTCGTGGCTAAATAGTCAGTAGACTCACTAAACAGCAAAGTGAACAAATGAGATTTGATCTCTCCTTATATCTCCTTGGGCCTCCTTAGCCTCATGTGGGCCCCTCCATACATCCATTCGATTTCCCTCCAAGCATATCGAATGGCTAGATCGAATTCCCCATGTGGGTGGCCCCCACATTCCACTAGCTGCCAAATAAAGTCGATTTGGCCCCTAAGTCCCTAAGTCGAAGTGTGGGACCCTCTTCCTAAGTCAAAAATGTGCAAAATTGTGTAACAACACCCTGTTACTAATGTTTTTGAGAATGGACATGACATATACATCAACTCTAGGCACCAAGACAGACCCAGGGCTTGTTGAAGAAAGTGCAACTAGGTTCGGTCTTCATTATTATGAAATGTACTCTTGTATATATAAAATGAAAAAGAAATTGTTTTTATTATTATCAAGCTTGGGTTTCTTGCCCAAGTAATTTATTTTACAGATTAAGCACTCATTAAAGTGCTTCTAGGGTTTGTCCTAGGTATAAATTGTAAAAGAAAATTTATTTTGTCTTGAAAAATGTCAAAAATACCTCCAAGATCAAGTCATCCTAAGAGTTGTCAAGTCGGCCTACATGAAGAGCAACATCCACCCTTGAAGAAGCTTATATATAAGAGGAACGCGTCCTCCATTTGGATCATTCACTCACTCATCTCTCATGTGAAGAAGGAAGCAACAAAAGGACGATGAAGGAAGTGCGAAGAAGAGAAGGACGAAGAAAGTCGAAGTGTTTGGGTCTCTCTACATTCTTCTGGGAATGCGAAGTTAGGGTTTCTGCACTAGGGAAATCTGAAGTTCGATTTTGGAAGAAAGAAGATCAAGATGGCAAGCAAAGGTCTCTTAGGGATTCCTACTAGCCCTAGAATCCATATCAAGGCAAGCAAAGTAAAGGGAAGAGCCATTAGAGGGAGATTGAAGACTCCTATAGAGGAAGCAACAGTTGCTGGGCAGCAGAATTTCAAATTTACTAGGAGGTCGAAGATATTGTATTGGTGGCCGAGGAAGACTTGATCTTGGAGGGTATTTGTCTGAGTCTAGGTCACGGTATTCGTCAATTGAAATATCTGAAAGATAAGAAGATATTTTTGGGTTTTCCCCTCAACAAGAGGGGTTTTGGTCCTGGCTTGCAACCTATATATTGTGTCACTGTTCTTACTGTTTTGGTAGTTTTTGATGTATTGCACATTGGAATAATAAAGATGAAAGCTAATGAGTAAAGAGGTAACACAAACAGTTATCAAGTTAAAAGAATTAACATATACATTGCCCTATTGAATTCTCGACGGGGCTTAGTCATCACGCTACCACTCCAGCGTTGGAGGTAGGTGAATAAAAAAAACTCTGCTAATTATTCATCGCTGAAAAGCAATAATAATTAGCCAAGTGAAAAAAACACTCTAGATGGTCCTCACTTGACGATGAGTCTCAAGTCACATGAACCTTTTACAAAAGGTCATCATACTAGCGACATTTAATACAATGCCCCCCAGGATTGCTAAATTTGAGAGAGAAGAAAAGTAGAGAGAGGAGACACTAAAAGTCAACATATACCTATTGACTTTTGGACTTCTGAAAAAATTTGTGAGTGCCCTGTGCATTGGGCCATGGGGTCTTCAGGTTCTGCTTGCTGCAACCCGGTCGTTAATAGGTTGTCCAAATCTTTTTTGCAGGTCTGATAATTCAATTAGACTTGGCCAATTTTCAACTCTCAGTTCAGGGCCATTTTCTAAGTAGTCATTTTGCAGATTTAAAATCACTTAGAATACTTATCCAGTTTCAGTGATCTTATGCTCATTGGAAAGGAATTTCATTGTACTAACCTCTAAAAACGTGTTTCGTGAGTTTTAGGTAAACTAGAGGATTGTTTTGGACCCTTGAAGTGGCATCATTCCAGCTGTCCTGGCACAATCTTCAGAAATTGCAGAAATTACAGGTTTGAACAAAAAGCTTATCTCTTTAACACAGCCACATAAATCAGGTAAAACACTTTCAAATAACTTCCTATTGTTGTAAGAAGACTTCATACTCAATTCCTGGCATTTCAAAGCTTATTTCAATGATTCATTGAGTACTTTCATTGCTCTTCTGTGTTAATTGTCTATTGTCATAACATCTTCCCAAATCATAGGTTATTATCAAATTAACTCCTACCTCTTGCAATTCAATATATTTGGGCACTAGTCTATTTATATAATGGTTGATCGTTTGTCTGTAGGGATACCACCCTTGGTGTTTCGTAGGAGTTGGCCTAAAGTGAGAGGAATACTCAGTGGTGACATTGGGTGTGTTCCTCAAGTGCTTACTGTATAGCCCGTTTGGAGAACTCGCTAAAGCCTGCCACCTTAAGCGATAACAATCTCCAAAGCTATGCATGAAAGAAAGATAAATCATTAAAGTAAAAGGCGCACAATAGGGATGGAAAAGGCAGGTCGAGGAAACAGTTAACTCATGCCTCCATGATTACTCCCTCTTCTCATTATAGTACTCAAAGATGTTGGAATCCCTATAGTTGGTACCATGGTTATTTTTGTAATGTTTCTTCAACAAAAAACAGTTACATCGACTCCAACTGGAGGTTGCTTCCCCCTGCAGGATGCAGAGAACTAGTAGACACGTGCGTTGAATCTGTTGGCCTAATGGAGCCATGCCACAAAACAATCAATCACTGTGACTTCAACTTGTAATCTGCCATCTGACACATACCCTGAAAATTGTAACCACTGCAAACTGCAAACTCAAATTATTTATAAATTTGCTCCAATATTTTTATATTGGGCTATGAAGTGATTGATGCACAATAATATAGCAACATGTGACCTGCCATAATCAACCTGATACCTGTAATCATTCTTGTTCATCACCAATTTGATTGAAACTTACTCCATGTGATGTTACCAGGAAATCATGAAAGGATTATGAAACGAATGAATGATTTGGTTTTCCATACTATCTAGATTTGGCTGATCTAGATGTTCATTACCAAATTCATAATTGTGTCCAAATGAGACGACAACGATCCACTTATCATTATTCTCATCCATAAAAACTTTGGATGCTCTTAAAAACTTCAAATGGAACAGCCATATTTCGTATGTTTAGTTCTTCATTCAAATTGACAGGGATACCAATTTATTTTTCCAGAATTTCAGAATTTATCATTTCCTTAATAACATGATCATTTTAAACTGACACTTCAAATTAAAAGAATCTATGATCTGCAAACCAAAACTGATTTATTCTGAAAACCACACACTACACACTGAATTCTGAAAAATATGGTTGTTACAAACTGAAATATTGCTGAAAATAAAATCCATTCATAAACTGCACACCATAACTAACTGATCTACACACTCCTACTAAACTGAGCTGAAATTCTGCACTGTTAGGTGTAGTCATACTCCCAGTGCAACCAAGTGAACACTGGATTTATTGACAGATCACCTTGCATGCAGCGGATAACTTGAAAAATATTTACAATATGAAATACAAACTCCATAGGAAACCGATACTTACATGTGAACTTGGAAAGTTGCATCCTTTGTAGACATCTGAGATTTATGATCATTTCCATGAGGAAAAAAAACATGCAGCTGCATGCCATTATCATAGCAACATATGCACATCTGATTATAAACCAGTGGAATCAGTAAGCTAGTGGAATCGCCAAATAAACAAAGTGGAGTGGCCAGGTGAAAGAAATGCAACCAATATCAAATCCCTAGACTTTGTTCAACAACAAAGAATAGATCTAATCAACTATCATTCTCCAGGGCTAGATATCTTCGTTACTTCGCTCCCCGACAATGGCGCCAAATGTTGTAATGTTTCTCAAAGGAAGTTCTTGACTGTGAAACTGCACCGAAAAACCAACTCAACCAATCTTTAGGTTCAAGCTGGACCTCGAACCACAGGGGGCTCTCTCAAGTGTTATGAGGCTTTTTAATGTTGTTCACCTCTGTCTCATATTCCAGGGAAAACCTGGGCATTTTAGAGTATCCATCAATATAAAAGCTTGGTGTAAATAAATTTTAAAATGAACTGCCAATTTCCTTTACAGAAATACCATGTCATGCTTTCTCTTGATGACTGACTATCTTCCATCCAAAATCATCGCTCTTATGAGCTTCAAGCTTTCCAATCCAAGGGAAAAACCATTGCCTTTGCTAACAATATATGTCCCTTTGCACTGTATTTTGTCATACCAAAAGACTATGACAACAGCCTTGGCTTCCAGAAAAGATAAAGACCTCATAGAAAATTCAGCAGATTACAAAACAAAATGAATCTGACAGGTTAAAGAATTGATGTTTGACCAGTAATGGGTGATGGAGGATAACAGTAATAGTAAGATTATGGCAAATTCTCAACGCTAAATAACTATGGTGCATGTAGATTTTGGCATTAACAACATTGGTCATGAGAAGGCCTGAGGAAATTCTCCCAAATTGAATGGCCCTATAGAATAGCTAAAATGTACAAGGTGTTATTATGCATCCAACATTTCGTCCACATCACCAGTTATCACTGGAAAATCCCTTTGAGATCTTTTCTTTCCTTACCCGAATAGCTTGCGAAGCTGGAACATGCCAAATCATTGGATGATTCTGTGGACAAAACATTATAAGAATGAGTGCCAGTCCATCGTCTTTATGGGCATCTCTGTCGAAAGGTTCCATAAGCTCCTTTTGAAATTGACGACGTTTCTCTAGATGGGTTGTTTCTTTATAGCTTGAATCCTCCTGTGGAAAAACCAATAGCAATTCAAGAAAACTAATTAAACAGTCAGGCTTGGAACCCAACCCATCACATAACCAGTTCAGAATTCCCCATCTTAATCTCATTTTCTAGTTATGCTTCCATTGCAATGGTATTGAAAGTTGCAGGTTGTGGGAGATTGATGTCGAACAAGTTAAATGTGGCGAAGGCTACATATGGCGAAGGGAGAGTTGAAACCAAAAGTGGTTTGCGAGGGTGGGGGGATGTGGGGGAGCGGGGGGAAGGTCTTGACTCGTAAGTGGCTTTGATGCAAGGGGTTGTGCAATCCACCAGAAGTTGCCACATTGCCAAAGACAGTTTTTCCAAAACCATTAATTGTGTGCCCCCCTCCTTATTAAACACCGTATGGGCTAGGGGGTCCATAATTCAACTGGAGCAATTGATTTGTGTGTGCCAATACCTACCATTGAAAGTTGCAAGTATTTTATCTCTGCGCACTATGGATAGGGAACGAAATAGCACCATCAGCGACTATTTCACTTAAAAATGAATATCACTTACCTCAACTCAACTTGAAAAGAAGCTTGATAAGTGCCAGGGAAGGATCGTTATGCAAATTTTGTATTAACCCTCAAAGGTCAGATTCACAAGTGATTTCAAACTTAAGCTCTCGGTCAACAAAGTTTCAACACTTTTATACCTAGCAGTAAACAATATACGCAATGTTCATGATTAACCCTGTCACCATCTATGTATTTCAGAATTTTTCATTTGACATTTGTGCAGCCCTTTTGTTTATCCATGTTATGGGCTGTTACAACATGCAGAGGACACCATATGATTTTTCAACCTTCTCATTAGCGCACACGAATAGTTGCAGGCATCCTTGAATGCTTTAACACATTTGCATTGAGCGATTGCATCAAGCATTTTTTAAACACACGTATTGTATAAACTTCAGTGCTTTTATTTGCATGGGATGTATATATCCCACATTTGCCAAATGAAAAGAATTCCAAGCGTTTATATGTATCCTTACATACAACAAATTCGGACGCGTACTGCAAAGTATACTTGTGGACTCCTCCCGTGGTTTGGCATCATGTATGTCGAGTTTGGTCTTTGGCTATGACTTGAGTTGGTGAGCTTGACTTCGATAGCATATACGACATAACTTGGACTTGGAGATTGGGTTTGGCCCAATATTAATTTTTAATAATAATTTTATTAAATATTTTTTATTTCTATAAATTAAATTTTTTCAATAAATAAAATTATACTAAATTACCCAACTCTTATAAATTTTTATTAAATTACCCAATATCTATATAAAATTATTATTAAAAATTACCCAGCAGCTAGTATAAGGGTCATTTTGTCACCAAAATTCACATATATCCGATAATCCGGCCAAGAAACTGGTTGACATATTTGAAATTTTTTGTAACATATTTTGGACAAGAAAAAGTTACAACAGTTATGGCCATCTTCCTTGAAGTCTTTCTCACTCCATCACCATCATTATCACATGCACGTATGGATTGATGGGCCTACCGATGAGATGTTCACCTAATAGGGTTGAAGATATAATCATCCTTAACACAAGTGCACTAACTCGCTTACAAGCACTGAGCTAGAAAGACATTGGAAGGCAAGGTTTGTGTAAATTATTTTTGTGCCCCTAACATTGAATATGGTCCACCATGATACTTTAATGATGTTTGCCCCTAATGATGTTAATCTCACTTGACCTTGAGAATATGCTTCAAATGATTCATTACTCACGCAATAATGATCCATTACTCATGTAACATAGATCCTATGAAAAAAGAATTGAAACTTATCCAACATCATGCAAACAACATTTTTCCCATTCTTGAGAGTAGCTATGACCTTGCGGCCCCAGCATTGCCCTCATGAGATGGGCATTGGGCTTTAATGAGACTCCACATGGTTGTATGCCCCTTGCTACACCTTTAGATGCTAAAATATTGTACCAAAATTCCAAGGCATTCAGTTATTTCATAATATGCCCAAGTGGACCAAGGACACCCCAAGTTAGCCTTCATCCTGTTTGATGGACGTTGCCTTCTTCCATAACCTAGATGAGGATGTTGGTCACTAACATCACTTAGCAAGGCTAGCACATTATACCTACATGCAACCTTGCCTCAAAGCATGTCATGTCATCACCACATGCCCTAAAAGGATAACATGAGGCTTCTTATAAATCACGTCATGGCAGAGGATTTATTTGGAGATGTACCCATGCATTTTGATTATTTTCGTGGAGTGAGGAGCTCTCAAGAGATTATTTTATCACTTGCTTGATGGCTATTTTCCATTTTGAAAGGATGATGTCCTCATGCAAAGCATTTATTCCAACACGTGCGGTAGATTTTGATGTATTTATTCTGTATTAAAACTATCTTAAGTTTGCCTTGTAACCATTAGGACTCGTTGAACAGTCAAGCAAATTTTTAGGTCTTTTACTAGTAAAATTATGAAAAGTGACTTTGTTGACCTCATATAAATAGAGGGAAGTCACTTTCATTTGTATGATCACAAAATTTTCACACTTCTCTCTCGCTTAAGAAGTGTGCACAAGAACTCCTATTTTTCTCTTAGTCATTATGGATGAATGATCGAGTAAATTGTCTTGGGAGGGATAGTTTTGCATGAGAAGACTATATTGGATTAATGAAGTGGTACTTGATTGAATGGTGTAAGTTTACTATCAAATTTCTTCCATTTTGCATGCAATTTTCTGAAATCAGGGTTTCTATTGTGCCATATTAAAAAGTGAAAACCCTTTCTTTTTCTCTTGGCTGCTATGGATGAATGCTGGAGTGAATTGTCTTGAGAGGGATATTTTTGAATGAGGAAACTATCTTGGATTGATGACGTGGTTCTTGATTGAATGGTGTAAGTCTACTGTTAATTTTCTTCCATTTTGCATTCAATTTTCTGAAATCAGGCTTTCTATTGTGCCATATTAAAAAGTGCAAAATCTTTCATAAAATCTTGTTTTTATATGCTATGCAAAAATTTGACTTTCAAGAATCCATTAATAGACCCTACTATATGCATTCTTTGATCTTAAATATCCACTTTAAAGAAGTTGTCATAGTTTCTAAGAGAGGATTATTTGTCCTCCACCCTCTTCATGCTAGTCCCTCTATCCTTGATCTTGTCATTATTGACTCCATTGTCCCATTGAGTGAAGGCACTACGCTAGTTGGTGGTGATCCCCTTAATTTCCTATCTCTTTTCATAATTCATGGTACTAGGGTTAGGGTTAGCTTTGATTTGCATTTCATAGCAATTTTATGTTTAATTGTAGTTTCCCTGTTGATAGGGATTGCAACTAATAAATATAAAAAGGAAAATTACAGCATTAATTGCATATTTCCACCCGAAAATTAGGGCTGATGTCTCAATAATTCTTGCAGTCATATGCATTTTCAGCCATAAAACCTCATTGTTTACCTAACCCTTGCTTCTCTCTTTGATATCCTTTGTCATTTTGATGATCTTAGCATTTATAAGCTATTTCTCAAGCTGTAATTTGTCATTGTATGCTCTAAATCTACATCAAGGTTACTTGGGAGCGGGAACGAAAGCGGGGAGCAGGAGCGGGGAGCGACATTTTTAAAATCTCCTGTTTCGGGAGCGAATTTTTATATAATATGTATTTTTATATATTTTCATGCATATATGTCAACAAAGGCATGTAGAATGATGAATTAGATATAAAAGGCATAATAACATAGATTGAACCATATAACATCAATCATATAGAAGTTATAATCTTCATCAACCACGTCCACAAGTTAGTAACATACAACATAACAACTCTCGTGATTCATCAATCTTAAAGTTTCAAGCTTTCAAAATTCAATACATAACATTTATCATCATTGATCACCAAAATTATATAAAGATTCTAACATGAAATGAAATGAAATAACTTTCAACTTTCACGGAGCATCATATTCATAATTCATTACCAACGAGTTATAATTGCCAACTTCAAACTTCAAACTTAAATTGTCATATATTGTTTACAAAATATATCATTAGAGGAAAATTCAGCCTAAAAGTGCCCATGAAATTTTCACATAATTTCCATGACATAATATGTTAACTAATCAAAATCCTTTAAATTTAAAAAGAGGTACATGTCCTAAAATAATTTTAATTGGTTAATCTAGGTATCTGTTAAATATTTTGTTATTAATTTGGGTATCAGTGAAATATTTTATTATTAATTTGGGTCTTCGTGAAAAAATTTATTAATGTCATTTACCTACCTTAGCCATATGAATTAGAATATCGAAAAAGTTTTTAATGCAATGTAAATCTTGATATCAATGAAAAAATATAAATTAGAAATGGGGGTCCATTTGACATTAATAATCATGCCCCAAAAAAAAACCAAAAAAATAGTTAAATATAAAATATAAATATAGACAGTTATTGTTAAATATAAAATAGTTAAATAGTAATTAAATATAAAATATAAAATAGTTAAAAATAAATTATAGTTATAGTTAAATATAAAATAGTTAGAAAACGTATTCCAAATAATTCATATAAGTCATCAGAAGCCATTCCCAAACTCAAATTTCAGAAATAAACATGCTAGAAATGCATACATTGCATTCATAGTGATAAGTTGGCCACATAAAGACATTTTAAAGAAACGAACACTATAACAAACTAACCTTGCCATTCATGCATACCCAATAAATGTCACCATCAAAATCACTGTTAGCAATCTCATCTGCCATCGAGCGTGGCCCTTGAGTTGAGAAAAAAATTCCAAACTTTGAATCACCAACCACATTCTCAATTTCCTCAACATATGTTGCTTTACAGAGATGTAAGTCTCCAAAGTGTAATCCAGGATTTTTATACACCAATACCTTACCAGATACTTGCCCGTGATCCCTGCAATCAAAAGGAATGATTGGATGGTTAGGGACATAAAACAAAGGAAACCACAATTGTTTTAACAATGAAATGAAATCTAACAAAAATGGAAGATGCAAGTATAATCATATTCTCATACCATTCATGATCTAAATTGTATATAACAACTTACAAAATGATACAAACTTGGTTTGGCTCTAATTTTCCAGTAGGATCGGCAGTTCCCATTAAATAATAAGAGTCCTCTAGAGCGACCTTCCCTTCCTTGAACTTCTTTATTTCCATTCCCATAAAAAGTTTCAACCGATGTTTTAAGAATGGTTCATGCAAAGGAATTCCACATGATAACATTCTAAGACATACGTGGTCATCATCTAAATCTCTATATTGCTTTACAACTGCAAGAACAGGAGCTTAAAGAAAATTAGATATTTAATAGCAAAACCTACAACCATGTAATATGCATCTGTTCCTAAATCCTAACCTACCCACTAAATCAATAAGACAAAAATGTTAAAGCAAAACCTACCAAAAAGAAGCTTCTCAATGTTGAGCTCTCTTGCAAAGATTACGAAACATATAATCAATAGTTATTACCCGTCCAAATTGTTTTCAAACACAACACTCAAGTGAAGCTTGATTTCTTCTCAATAGATCTACCAAGTGAAGAATAAACATAGTTTTTGCATGTAAAGGAATAAACACCATAATAAAATATCACGAAGCAGAGGCGACAAGTACTCGTAACATTTCAATAATTTCTCAAAATTTACCATTGAAATCTACATAAGCATATCTTAAAATTCAAAATACCTTTCCAAGCTTTTGTTTCATCTTTAAGTTCATTCTGAATTTTTTCTCTAGCATTGATTACAAGCTTAATGAAGAAATCTCTTGGAACCCCTCCATAAGCAAGCAATGCAATCAAATGTCTTGAAAGGGATGCTGTGCTCGGTTTATAGCTGTTTAAAAACAATATGGTACCAATTAGTATAACTGTGTTTGCAGCAAACAATATGATACCAATTAGTATCACTGTGTTTGCAAGTAATTACTACAATAACTAGTAGATGCAAGTACATTATATATATATATAAATATAGAACTGATACTTTTCATAAAGTCCAAGATTCAAGCCCTAAGGGTCCATTTGACAACCAGCAAGTAATACAAGAACAGAATCTTGTTTAAAGCTTAGGTCTGAAGCACCAAAATATCAAATTGTAATGTCTGACAATTGAGGTTAAGTTCTATTTGTCACAAGACCAGGCATTAGAACTGATAAACAGAGAAAACTAAAAAGATAGTTTTCTCATATACATGAATTGTGGACCACTAATCACGAAAACTTGTTCTTTGACTAAATGATTTACTTGTAATATATATGTCATCACCTTCGCAATAACTAGTCCCAAGTAATTTGATAAATTGTCTAAATGCTTGTGTTTCATTCTGACAGATAATTTATTGCTATGATATCACCTTTTCAAGCTGATTTTTTAATTCATAGAAATTCATGCTTTTCACTCAATTGACTCTTATTGTGCACCATTCAGCGATTTCTACAGCACAAAGAAAACTCAAAGAAGAATAGTTAAAATCTCAGAAAGCATGATGCGACAATCCTCTTAAGCATATATGGACAAAGGTTGAGAAAAACCTTTCCTCATTATTAGAAGTAACATCTGCAATAACAACATAAGACAAAACCAACCACTTAATACAAGACGTCACAATCTAAGATAAATAATTTTCCTACGAAAAGGAAATCTATCCACATTCCAACATTTCATGCAGGAAATTTTCAGATGATCTATGTGATCTCACTGACCATGTTGGGGTAACAAAATACCTCTATGTTCTACATGGATACCACATTTATTGCAGCAATATCTATTACAGAGAAGATCTCATCTGCACACTAGCAACATTAAGCCCAGAATTACAACAATTTATATGCAGAACCACCTTCTAGGAACCAACAAAAATGACAAGATGACCAATATAAGAGCAAAGTTTACCAACAATACATGAGACAACCCCACAATCTAGGATCCAAGGTGTTGACCACTCAAGTGTCAACTAGAAGATTGTCTAAGACCCTATATGCAGAGTACAATTTTTTCATGGTCAGTGCAGTCAGAAATCCAGAAGATCATCATCATCTTTCAGCAAATTGTCAGAGTTATGTAATCCAAATTCTGCAGCCTTCTAGGTCATAATGTAAAAATGATTCTAGTATCTTTATAAAGCCATGTAACACATCTAGGTAGATTAAGGTTTTTGTTAGAGAGTTTCACTCTAGGGAGTTTTTTTTCCTTAGATCATTATTTTTGTTATCCAAAACTCATAATCGGTTAAGTTTTTCTCCCAAACATACCCCAAAGCTAGAGTGAGGCTTGATGGTAAGGTCTTGGGTGATTCCTAGTGTATAGAATCGATGTAAATTACCATACTAGATCATGTCTAAAGTCTTGTAGAAATTGGTTGTCTAAGTGTCTAATTTTAATTATTAAAATTTCCCATTGGCCGAGATTTTAATAATTATTTTGATGTAAATGTAAAATTTAATGTCTATAGAAGTTCATGGGGGTATGAGTAACCAAAATTAAACCTCAATACCTCAACTTTCTATTTAGACACATTTTGAGGGTTGAAAAATATGGCTATCCCCTCAATTTTTTATTATTTCCATTTTCCAGCAAAAATGACAAATAATTAGTTGGAAATTGGTCATGTTGTTGCTCAGATTCTACAGGCACGATGCGGCAACGACTAAGGGGGGGGCTTGTCACTCTGATCCACGCCCACATCGTTCAAGTTGTCTCCCAACAGTGTTGAATTTTCTAAATCTATCCGTTAGAAAATTAATTTGTATTATGTTGGTTTATTTCTTCTACTTGTAACTTCTAAACAAGTTATTTAAAACATTTAAATACCGAAATAAACACAATACAGTCACAACATCTACAGATCATCCACTAAAAGAAAGCAAGCACATAAGTGACACCATTATTTTTGGACAAATGTCCCTGGAAAAACCCAATGCGGGAAAACTGGTGCAGTTATTCTGAAGGTTTATTATTTTGCAGTATTTCCTTGAGTACAATTGGGTAACTAACCGGCTCACCCAACAGAGAAAAATACATAGTAGCAATACCTCTATATTCGGAAAAAGGTATTCAGAAAACTTGTCCCACAAAACCCTCTCCGGCACAACTAAAGCTCAGTGTTGGCCCTTCTGGCCTCTGCATCAACCTCCTGCTAACCTGTGTCAACCCTCTGAGGCACTGCACAGCCTCTGGGACCCTCTACATCACTCCAGCAGCCTCTGCGTGGATGGCACAGTCCCTTTGGCCTCTTTGTTGTCTCTGCTCGGGTCTATGTGGCCTGAACTGGCTGTTGCTCTCGCTCTCCCTGCTTCTGCATTGGTCTCTCAATACTATCTCTGCCTCTCTGCCCAGTACTCACTGCCCCTAGCTACTAATCACTGATTCAACTTTGCTTAGCAACCCCGCTCTAAACAAATGAATGATTGATCACTCTAGTGTGTTCTCCAACTGACCCTCAAGCCTCCTCTTATACTTTTCCAGTTGGTCTTTCAATGGCCGAGATTAAATATCTAATCAATGGCTAAGAATAGATTTGGCTTGATCCATGACTTTTGGAACCTTTTAACCCAGTTTTATATTAATACACATTAATATTTTATTTTTCCGAAGTTTAGACTTAGGAACTCCATTAAAAATATTAATTATTTTAATATCTCCCAAACTAGGTATAATTTGTCCAAACCATTTATGGGTCTGGGAGACCTCATGTGCTTTAGCCTCTCCACCAATTTTCATGGCTAGAGTACATCCAATGCTACCCCAAATCAACACTCTCTCATAGCGAGGACTATGCTCTAGTAATACTCCTCACTGAGCATTACTCTGATTATACAGCACCGGTACCTGTGTTGATGCTAGGACTCCCCGCCTAACATCCTTTGCATTGTTGCACCCTATACTGCTGCCCATGGCTCTTCCACTGCCATTGTTGCATCCATACGGCAGCTCCCTCTACATCCGTGTTGTTGTTGGTTCTACTGCATCTGCACTGCAACCCCCTCTCATCATGTTGCATCGTGCTACTGCTAACTGCTACTGCACTGCAACTCAGTTACCGAGAAGTAAGTGACTGATCCACCCAACTACTAACATCCCTGTCAGGCTAGAAACACTCTCGATGTTGAAGCTCTCTCTGTCGCTAACAAGTGCTCCCTCTACTGACCTCTGCACTGCTGCAACAACTCCTGCAGCTCACACTGTTGCAATCCTCTATGAGCCATCCTGCACTGTTGCAACACTCCTTGTGCCTCTCGCATTGTTGCAGCTTGCAAGCCTCGTGTTGCCCAGGGACTCCTGCACTCTAGCACTCTCCGTCGTTTCATCCACATCCGTCTCTACCTACATCCGCCAGTCCTATTACTCTCTCTTCGGGGCTCCCGTAGCAAGGTATAATCCAAGACATTGGGTACCTCAAGGATCCTGCCCCTCATCACCTATAGTCTTCCTGACTACAGCTTGATGTCACCCCACCTATTCCCTAGAGGTACATGAGCACTCATGGAACAATCGTCACCATCCTCAACTTCTTTCTTCTCCCTCGTTGGCGATGCCTTCAAGTCAAAAGCATCTCCCTTACTCTTCTTCCTTGAACACTGGTTCGGATAATGACCCAGTTCCCCAAAATGGAAGCACTTGACCTTGCAGAGGTCCTTCTTCTTCCTCTTCTCCTGCTTTCCTGCAGATGCCAGAGCCGCATCCTCTTCCTCTTCCTTCTTGATCCTGACCCCTTTACTGCTACTCCCTGTCTTGGTCAGCCCTCTGATCTCTTCTTAACGAAGAGCCATCCACAGTTCTTCCCAATTCAGAACATTCACCCTGCCCAGTATGCTCTGGACAAACGTCTCCCAATCCTTGGAGATTATGTTAAGTACGGTCCTTACCATCAACTCCTGATCCAGCGTGGCCCCTATGGAAGTCAGTTGGTCACGAATCTCCTTCAATCGATCGAGGAAGACATCTATCTACTCTCCTTTCTGCATCTGGTATGACCTTAGCTGATTCTCCAAGAGCATCTTCCTCTGCACAGAAGTATGTTGGTACAATGTCTTCAAAGTGTCCCACATCTCCTTTGTCTTTTCCTTCTCGGCAATATGTGGAACCACATGATCCTTAACCCCATCAAGGACGATACACTTTGCCTTAGCCATTGCCTCCTCGTACCTTTCATTAGCTACCGGGTCAACTGGGATAGCCATCACTCTCAAGGTGAAGCCCTTGATACAATGTCTGTCTAGAACGGACAAGATCCTGCTCCGTCCAGCCTGTCCTGATCTCTCAGCCCATTCACGACCATCTCGCTGCACTTTTGTCGACTCCTCCGAGTCTCTCTTCTTCCCACCTAGAAGTTCTTGGTTCAACTCCTACTGAGTCTCTCTACTTCCCGTCTGGAAGTTCTCTTCTGGACTCCCTCTAAGTCTCGATTTTCCTTCTGGAAATCCTTCCGCCAACCATCAAGTTGCCCCTCTCTAATCGTCTATGCAACTGCAACATTGATTCGGATTCCTTGGCTAGAAATCCGCCTCGGCAGCAACTTCCTCTACCTTGGTCTTGCCCTGTTAGGTATTGTTCTAACCATAGTACCCCACCAGCTTCACTCCCACAAACTGCTCACAACTTCCTTTGCCCCAGCAACTGAAGGATTGAGCCTCTTGGCTCTGCACAATCCCGACAGTGGCAAAACAGCGCCCTCAGCTAACTGCGTCAACCCTCCTGGCCTCTGCGTGAGCCTCTCTCTGCCCTCCTCAGCCTCTGTGCTAGCCTCTCTCTGGCCCAGACTGATGATGCAATCCCTCTGCGTCAACCCTTCCTCTGTCGCTTCTGCAAGAATCAGCCATTGTCACTCGGGATAGTTGATTCTACTGCAAATGCTTTGCTCAACTAATGCCTTTAGCTCTCTTATGATCTGCAACCACGCTCTGATACGATGTTGAATTTTCTAAGTCTATCCATTAGAAAATTAACCTGTATTCTACTGGTTTATTTCTTCTACTTGTAAATTTGAACAAGTTATTTAAAACATTTAAATACCGAAATAAACACAATACAGTCACAACATCTATTGATCATGAACTGAGAAAAACAAGCACGCAAGTGACATCGTTATTTTTGGACAAATGTCCCCGGAAAAACCCAATGCAGGAAAATTGTTGCAGCTATTCTGAGGGTTTATTATTATGCAGTATTTCCTTGAGTACAACTGGGTGCCTAACTGGCTCACCTGATAGAGAAAAATACACGACAGCAATACCTCTATATTCAGAAACAGGTATTCAGAAAACCTGTCCCACAAAACCCTCTCCGGCACAACTAAAGCTCAGCGTTGACACTTCTGGCCTCTGCGTCAACCCCAAGACCCTCTGCGTCAACCCTCTGAGGCATTGCGCAACCTCCGGGACCCTCTGCGTCACTCCAGCAGTCTCTGCGTGGATGACGCAGTCCCTCTGGCCTCTACGTTGTCTCTGCTCGGCTCTACGTGGCCTGAACTGGCTGGTACTCTCACTCTCCTTGCTTCTACGTTGGTCTCTCAATACTATCTCTGCCACTTTGCCCAGTACTCACTGCCCTTAGCTGCTGATCATTGATTCAACTTTGCTTAGCAACCCCACTCTAGCAAAATGAATGACTGATCACTCTAGTGTATTCTCCAATTGACCTTCAAGCCTCCTCTTATACCTTTCCTGTTGGTCCTTCAACAGCCGAGATTAAATCTCTAATCAACGGCTAAGATTAAATTTGGCTTGATCCATGACTTTTGGAACATTCTAACCTAGTTTTATATTAATAAACATTAATATTTTATTTTTCTTAAGTTTAGACTTAGGAACTCCATTAAAAATATTAATTATTTTAATATCTCCCAAACCAGGTACAATCTGTGCAAACCATTTCTGGGTCTTGGAGATCTCATGTCCTTTAGCCTCTCCACCAATTTTCATGGCTAGAGCACATCCGATGCTACCCCAAATCAACAACAGCAGGCTATGGGGGTAGTCCATATGGATGATGGAGATGAAAGACAAGTTGGCAACCAACGAGTCTGGGAGACATGATTGAATGGCATACCCACTTGGTTGATTTAGCAATATTTTAGGGATTAGATTAAATTAATTATGAAACCAGTGCCTAATGGAGTCAATTTACTTGTTGTATATCAATTGGGGACCAAATAACCGGATGAAAAACCATTGCCTGAATGCTTAACTATCATATATCCTATGCAAATCCTATGACTTAGGTGTGATGCAAGAATCTTGGTTGCTTTTAATTATATGCCTATTCTAGATATATCATTCTCCTTAACTATTTTGCAGCTAATCTCTAAAGTAGGTTGTGAGAAAGAGGCCAAGGGGAAGCAAGCAGAGGCTTGATTAATGACACCTCTCCTTAGGTACTAGCCACACTGTGGCTCTGATGACTGCAAGGTCACCATGTTAACCACTAAAGAGGTGCTAAGCTTCTCAAGTTAGATGAGAAAGGTGATCCTATTTTCTAGCGACCAAGTTTATGCTTGGAGGTGCGTTAATTAATGCCAATGCTAACTCTGGGATGATATGCAATATGCATTGAGTGATTCTTGAGGTGAGATTATTTAAATGTTCATTTAAGTACTTTAGTTATGATTTACTTCAAGTTAAGATATCAAGTACTTAACAATGCTTAGAAAAGGTAATCTCATGATTCATCCACAAGAAAAGTGCCAACAAGATACAAGAGATGCCCACGATACAATTGCTCAGGATAAAGTTATCATCCACAAAGATATAGTCAAGGAATGATGACAATGATAACAAGTAAAGAAACTAGAGAACTCATCCACTTAGAACAATTCACGAATGACTCAAAATGCCAATGATCATTACTCAAGAGAGACAAAAAGATTATCAATGCTCTTATACAATTGGAAGCGTTCCAAGATATGTCAATATTCCTCAATGCCAATTATTCAAGTGATGTTCAATTAAACTAGGGAGTCTTCAAATTAAGAATTCTTAGGTCTTAAATGCCAATGTAATGTTATCAATCACAAATAGATATTAGCAATGAAACAAGAATGACAATAAGGCTCTTATGTCAAATAGAATGATGGAAACAATAGACACAAATATCAATGAATTCTTAGACTTATTCACTTTAAGCAATCATTCAACAAAATACTTGGATTAAGAGACTTACTTATCAAGTACTTTGGAGAGAGTGATCTTATTAGTGTAAACTTGAAAACTTTAGTCAACTCAAAACAACAAATGTTTTAGTGCACTTGAAACAATTAGAAACCAATGGCAATTTTACCTCAAGATTTAGTGCTAGTATGCTCAATATACCATTAACCAATTTAAGGAATTTTAATGAGCCACAATTGAAGCCTTATGACCGCAGTGAGTGAATTTCATTGAGATCTATTTAGATGCAAAGTATGAGAAGCCTATGCATGCCAAATGCGAGCAATAGAAACCCAAATGTCAAACCAACTATGCCAACATAAGTTCTTGAAAAGAGTTAGCCTTTTTATGATGCAAATACCACTGTTATATCAGAACTTATCATGCATTTATTCTAGAGATAACAGTCATCAAAACTTATAGATTTATGTCAAATGATGAATGCCCAATTGAAACCAATGACTTAGCAATGTACTAGCAAAGTTGCCAATTAATTTTATGATTCTTTGATGAGGGTGTTGTCACTGTTAGGAAAATATTAGAGTGTTGTAGCAAAACAGTAAGGGTAAAAGGGTTCAGAGATCAAACCCTTAGGCCTTGAGGCCTCAGAGGAACTTTCCCAATGTTGCACGAAGTGGAGACGAAGCGGGGACGTTTTGTGGAAACGGGAATGCGGAAGTGTCATTTCCCAAAACTCTAGGAAGCGAAGCATCTCAGAAGCATCTACTATATATATATATACTAAAAAAACATCCAAAATACCAAATTAGATGTAGAAGACATGAAAACATGCATATTTTTACATAAATCAAGATAGATATGGCATCCATTGTACATCAATGATTAAGTATTCCATCATCAACCATCTAGAATCTAAATTCCTCTTCTCTTGTCTAGCCTTTGCTTCTACTTCAATTCCATAGGGATATTAGTCAACATTGCCTAATTTTGATCAAACAGCATAATCCAAGCCTTATAATATGGTAGAGAAAGCTTAACATGTCTGATCAATGATTTTGACTTGAGTGAAGGGTACACAATTGCTAAGGCCATGATAAAGGAGTTCAACAATCAACAACACCAACACTGGGGTACATATAGGGCTTGGTGCTCTTGATTAAATGCCAATCACATGCCCTCATACATGATATAATCCAATGAAACGCCACAATCCCATTGATCAGGAAAACGGTTAAGTCTGCTGAATTTTGAATGGGATGTGAAATTCTATTTTCTCCATATGAACTCTGATGAGGTTGGAACCACTCTCAAACATCCTGAGTCATTTCACGGTAATGTTAAAAACTTAAGTAAAATGATGGAAATGAAAGATAAAGGAGAATGTCACTTTTACTTTAATAATTTAACATTGCCATTAGGGAGCATCTAGGAAGCGTCTAGGGAGCATCAAGGGGCACTTTGGGAGTA
This sequence comes from Pinus taeda, assembly GCA_000404065.3. Classification (NCBI taxonomy): domain Eukaryota; kingdom Viridiplantae; phylum Streptophyta; class Pinopsida; order Pinales; family Pinaceae; genus Pinus; species Pinus taeda. The sequence goes on along the minus strand of APFE031537600.1, from coordinate 16,257 downwards.
TTTGGAAAGTGAAGTTCCTCACATAATAGTTTGGAATTTCCAAAAAAAAACAAAAAAAGCCCCATGGAACTATGTGAACCGTCCACCTTCTCTCAGATCCACTCGCGATCCGAGGTGGATACACACCGGAACCTCCACAAATCTGCACCCTATCCTTTCCAGATCCGCAGATCAGGCAGCAGGAACCGTGGATCGGGCCCCCACGTATCCAATTTTCGGATCTGCAGTTCCGCTAGAGGATCAGTGGCGGATCCGTACGGGATGCGGTTCTGCCTCCAGATCCTTGTGGGGGGGACGATTACAGCAACTATGAACTTTCCCAACTTCTACCAATTTTTTCCAATATCTATGCCACCTGAAAACACAATCTTTGAACCCAAAATCTCTGCAACAACACCTATCGTTAGCTAAAAAAAAAAAAGCACCCACAGAGACAAATGAGGGGAGGAGAGGGCAAAATGCAAGGAAAGAAGGCCTAGATAGGCCTGTCGCAAGCCCTAAAGGGTTGCGGCCTAAGGAATGGGCAGACGGAGAGGGAGAAGGCATGCTGAGAAGAGGAAAAGGGGAGTGGAGAAGAGGAAAAGGGTTGAGCGGAGGGGAGAGGAAGGCCCAAATAGCCTACAGCAAGGTTTCAAGGGGAGGTCGAGGACCTTTAGGGCCTATGGCCAGGGCAAAAAGGCCAAGGAAGGGTTTCCACAAGGCTTAGAAGCCTTGCGGCCAAGAAGAAAATCCCTTAGCGCTTGAAAGAGGCCAAAATTGGCCTACAGCTAGGGTTGAAGGGTGAACAGCTAAACTTGAGGGCCACGCTAGTGCTAGGGAAGCCCTAAAAAAAATACAAACTCTTGCCAAAAATGAGAATTTGCTTGAGATCTGCAATATTGCTCAATTTCACTGCAAAACCTTAATGTTGGCCCTGCAAAAAACGTTGGAGACTAGATCTTACCCTCAAGGGCCTAGATCTAGCTCAAACCCCAACAAATCTTCTTCAAATGGCTTGGATCTCACCTCCACAAATAAAATAAAAATACCCAAAACCCCAATATATACAAAAAATTTAAAATAAAACACCAAACCCAAATGGTTCCAAAACAAGGGTTATAAATTATTCTATAAAAATTAATTTAAAAAATATATACAAATAAACAATGCTTGAAACATTTTTTGAAGAATAATTTCTTATAACAATGACAATAGCTTGATGTATTTCGAAAGATAAATATTAACCATAGTCTTAACAAAGTAAGAAATCACATAAATTTCCCGAAGTCCAACCAAAGTCAACATGTGCCCACAGTCTGTGAACTTGGAGCCCAAGGGCTAGGGAACTTGCAAACTCTATATATTTTCTTCAAGAAAACTTGTTAGACATATGGTGAATCAAATCACCTAAGATAGACTCACAATCTACCAATAGAATGTTCTTATCACCATCCAATGAATAAACAAGCTGACAAAAGTTTAAGCACAATATAGGAAAGCACATACACAACACGTACCACAGATCAATGAGACAAAGACACCTTGAATTGTACACCCTGAATTTCAAACGTTCCCAGGAGAACAGTGACATTACACCAACATTTAAAATTTACATCTGACCATAGATGAGGAATAAAAGAAAAATACCTTCTATTTATAGAGAAATCCCTCCAAGTGGAAAATAACGGCTAGTTGGCTTGATCCCCGTCAAAATATCTCGACCGTTGATAAATACTTTATCAACTTTTAATCTCTACCATCATAAATATTTATTTTTTAGGAATTTTCAAATTTCTCATAAATGTCATTTTTATTAGTCTAAAAATAATTATTTTGCACTAATTTCCTCAAAATTTTGACTTTGACTTAACCACCAAGGTCCAAGGGATTAATTTTCTCAAAATATCTATTTTTGCCTTAGTGGGGTACCTCCAAAAATTAACCTTTTTTTTACCCACGAATTTTCTAGTCATTTTCCATTACGAGAAACTAATTTCTCTAGAATTTATTGTTTTTACTCTAAATTTCTTAACTTTTTGGCTTAGGATTTAATTTATTTTGGCAGAAAAAATTAATTATTTGACACACGGGGAGATTAATTATATTTCCACCCTTATATACTTTAGCCATGTTGTCTGATTGTGAGCGACCATGCACTAAAATATTTTTACATCGGATAATTACAAATTCAACACTCAAAGGAGGAATACCCATTTGTTATACACCTTCATAATATTTACCCAATTCTGCGACAAAATATGATTTAGTAGACCAAGTGACTTCTAATAAAAATAGTTTAGCCAAATAGCTTAAATTGTTCGCAAATCACTTTTACAATAGACTCAACTAAGACCAGTAGGGCTCACCTAAGACTTTGTCAATAAATTCCACGCTAGCTTTGGGGTTTAAGTTGGAGGGAAAAGACTCTTCTGATTAGCCGTGTTCAGAAACACAGGTAATCGGTGAGGTTAAAAAACCTCCTAAGATGAAAGTAGTTGTCAAAATCATAGGCTTACCTAGGTTGTTACATAATAAAATGGCCATACTAGTATCATTTACATTACAACTTGCACAAACTGGATTTACAATGACATGATAACTGGTTAGCTGATGATTCTGAACTTTGAAAATTTGTGTACAACTACTTCCTTGTACTTGTGACAAAATAGGTGCAATAGGTCAGAAAATTAAAATGAGAGAAAAAAATTCTCTCCAAGTGAAAATAATTAAAAAAGGTTATGGACTTTCTCGAGGAAGGAATCAAGGAAAAGGTTGAGTAATCTCCATGATTTAAGCAAGAAAAAATCCCACAAAAATTTGTTGGTCCACAAAACGAATTATTTTCAAGGAAAATCGAAATTTTGGGCCAAGTTAGTTAATGTTGAATGGGAAATTTTCGAGAAAGAAAATTAGAAAAATATTTTTGAGGTCCATCCAGCTCATCAATTAAGGAGATCAAATTATTTTCTCAAGGTCAACACAAGAAATCAATGGATGAGATTAAGTGGACATGGATCAAGCTTGGAACTAGCCATTTTATTTTGGGATCAAGTCAAATTTGTGCAAGGCATGGGACCTAGTTGTTTTCACTTGGAGAGGGATCCAGATCTCTCATTCTTTCCATAAATTGAGCTCATGCTCCACACTATAAGTCATCATTGCTCAATCCCTAATCACTATAAATGAACTCTTGGCTCAGGAAGCTCCACATTTTTTGAGTAATATAACGAAGTCTTTGGAGTTAATTTTGTGGCCTTCTTCTTCCACGGATATGGTATGATTTTTTGATTATGTGCCTAATATTCTACTAGTAATGATCTAATTGTTATTTCCATTTGTTTTCATAGATTTATTAGCATATAGTTATTTTACACTAGTATTTGGGTTAGAGAAGTATTCTAGATTTAAACGGGTTTAGTGGATTTTCAATTAAATACCCCAGACTTCCTCTTCATTATACAATCTAACGCATATGGATCTAACAATATATCTTGAAGTTGTGTAGAAATTATTTTGAATCAAATGGTTTACTGGATTTAAATTTAAACTATTGTTATTTCACTAGCCAGTTGTGGATTTACTATTTGCACAGGTATCTTGCATTAGTTCTTGTGTTTAGAGAAACATTTTGAAATTTAATTGATGTATCAAGCATCTCTAGATCTTTTGATTCATTGTGTTATCCAACTCCTTGTGATCTAACAATTGTATCCAAAGTGTGTAGAGATCTCAATTGTGAGGGTATGTTTTCGATTAAACTAACCAACTCTTGAGCATAGTAGTGGAAGAAACCACATTATAATTTCTAAAGGCTTACCATTCCAGATTATTTTTTGTTGCGAGGGATTCTTGGCCTTGTCTTGTGAAAATCTTTATATCAATCTTCATAATTGTATTTGTCAAAAGAAATTTTATTGTTAAAGAAATTGACTTATTAAAGCATGGGTTTCATGCTTGGGTCAATGATTTATAGGTCAAAAATTCCATTGAAGGCTTCTAGGTTTTGTCATGAGTCAATAGAGTCATTGTCATTTTTATTAGACCCTTGTTGGGCTTTTCTATCATGTAAAAAGAATTATTTTTTAGTCAAAAAAGGTCATTTGTAACCTCCACAGCAAGTCAACCATGTCCTCATGAAGTCGATCTAGATTAGGGCTATTCGTGTTCAAAAGTGTAACTAGATTTGGTCTTCATAATGACATGTAATTATGATTTTATGTAATGAGATGTAAAGAAGAAAAATAAAATTATTATATTGACTTGCTTCATGGGTTTCATGAGCAAGAGATTTTATTTTTGAGTCAAGACTCCCATTGAGAGTCTTTAGGATTTATTCGTCATCTAGTTATAGAATGTTAGAGTCATTGTCATGTAATGAAGTCTATATTGTCTATGTAAAGTATCCTCCAAGACCTTGTCACTTATCCTCTTCAAGTCGACCTACAACGATGGAAGAACATGCTAGAGATAAGTCACGATGAGCGCCTCTTAAGTATATCCATAGGGACTTGCACACAGTCACAGAGGCAAGAATTGTTGTCCCTCGATTCCCTCATCATGTGCAGTAGGGCACAAGAGATTCGCCTTAGGCGGTTGGATGTGACATCGAGCATCATGGATAGGAGAGAAGCTTCCCCGTGGGGGCAAACAAACTATGCGCATGTTGGCACATGGAGGCGTAGGGGTGACATGGTATGTTGCAGAGGTAGCATATGCTTTGCCCTCGAGTCACCACTTGAGGCTATGCTTATGGGGGATTTGTATGACACACCTTCGTTAGGGCATTACGAAGCATTGCAAGGGCATGTAGCGCAATGGATGATAGACCTTTTCTACAGGAGGGCGCATAGGCTTCTGCCAGTTTTTGAGTACACCATCCAAAGACAAGATGGTAGAGTTCGTTGTGTGACCAGGCAGGAATAGGGTCGTGGGGTATACACCAGATTGTCCCTTGATATATGGAGCCTATACCCGTCATGATTAGAGGTGAGGGGTGGATGGATCCCAGCAATTGTCATAATTATGTCACCACAGACATGAGAGCAGGGGTTTGGTTGATGAGTGGATCACTCTAATTCGAGATGAGCAGGCTCCTGACAGAGAGTGATCTAGCTCATTCTTGGGTTAACACATGGGGGATCGCTGAGACTTTCAACATGTGGTGGGTAGGTATTCAGTGTTGTTGCCTAGGATCAGGGCTAGCCATGGGATGGCAGATTCAGGCATTGTCGAGATGTCCTCACAAGTTTGGCATAGCTTAAATCATTACTTGTATGGTGATAGAGAATTCCGCTAGAGAAGGACCCAGTATGAGCATGTTAGACAGTCAATTATGACTAAAGAGCCGCAGCATCAGCATGGCAGTTTCTATTTGCGATTAGCACAGGATCTCAACATCTCAAGGCTTAGCAGTTCAACCACATTCAAGGATGCACTAGTTTCTGCAAGGTAAGATCGTATGGATCTTCCATTGGGTTTCAGTTGCACGGACCATAGTTTGCCCCCTAGAGATTTGCTGATCACTTCGGGCACTGTGCTAGTATGGAAGGATGATTGGCACGTGTGGTTCTTGGTGGTCATTAGCACTACTCAGTGGCAGGCAATAGAAATTGGGAGCGATGGGCCTCCAATACGGCTGTGGGATCCAAGGATCCATTGGGTTAGAGGACTACCTTATTTTGGGAGGATCATGGAGATGATAGAGACAGGATTGCATACTCTTTCAAATGACAGGTCGAAGACCATCCAGGTGATCACTACGGGTCAAGGAAGGCCTTTCTCACTCTTGTTGATAGGTGGTTCTCATTGATGTCAACCCAAGCAGCACCAGGAGCTACCCTGATCTTCCATTGAAAATTTGACATGGCACTTCATGGAATCTTGTGTCAAGATCCTTCTAGATAGATTTTCCTCAACAAGATGTCTTCATTGATATATGGTATGCCTCATGGTTCGTCATCTTGAGAGAAAATTGAGGTTCACTTTGAAGACCCAATTTTGTGGGCTAAAACCCCAAGGGATAGAGACATGACACCTTATTCACCAACAGTTGTCAATATATCACATGGATTCTCACCATAATCTCACCACATATAAGTTGAATAACTTCAATATCCAAAGGTAGTAAACCAATCATTGACTTCACACTCGAGTGGGACCATATGCACTAAACCAATCATTGATTTCAAATACTAAATAAGGCTCTTAAGGGTTAGCCCAAAACCAATCTAGAAATTCCGTCCTTTTCTTCTTTCTTCGTCCTTCTTTTCTTCACACCTTTCTCTCTCTCTCGTGATCGAACTTGAGTAAGTTATGTGTCCAAAGTGAGGTCGAAGTCTCTCTTATATATAGACCTTTTGCTAGGTCAAATTGGACTCTTTAGGCCAACTTGTCCACGTGAGTAGGCCAACTTGATCTTTGCTTCATGATTAGGTCTTGGAGGATTTGTTGAGTTGACTTTGACTCAAATAAATTCCTTTTACAATATGTAACCTGCCCCAGAAGGGTCTTTCATACATGACAATGACTCGTTTGACTTGTCATGCCTTAGTGGCTCTGCCTTCCCATCCGCAGGCCTCTTCATTCCTCATTCCAGTCTGTCGTAGGCCTTTTCGACCTTGTTCTCCCCTACTGTGAGCCCACTTGGGCCTCTGCCCCTTGCAGCAGCCTCTAGGAGGCTCATCTTAGTGTATCACAGGCCCTAGCAACCCCTCTTTACCTTACCGCCGGCCTTATAGGCCTAGTTGACCCTAGCCCTAGCATCCTAGCTCTTCTTATTGCCTTTTCCTACCCTCTTACTCCTTGTTTTGTTCTTGTTGCAAGATTTGTTTCCATATTTGCACTAACTTGATGGTTTTGCAGGCAGAAGGTGAGTTTTTGCGCTATCTTTTCGTGGTTGTAGGCTTGCCCAAGGGGATTGGTCAAGGTTTAATGTCCCAAACCAAGGAAATTTGGAACAGACCCTTCAAATCAAATTACCTAGCACTTAACAAGAAATTGCCATGGAAACCCAAACACCATAAATTTGACTGAAACCATAAACTCACAAATTGCATAAAATCTCATTAAAAATCACAACATGAGGAACAATGAGAAATGCAGCAACCAGAATCCAGCTTTATTATATATATAGATAGATGTCAATACAATGGTTGGGAATGACTCTCCAGTCTCCAAATGGAAACAGAAAAACAATCACTACACCTGTGGATTCTGAATGAATCCACCAAGCGGAGATGGGTGCTCACCCAATCTCTCTAAATCTAAGTTGCAGGAAACGTGGGTCTAGGGTCCGTTTCCGTACGGAAACGAAACGGAAACGTGTTTCCGCGTACCGTACGGCGTGGAAACGCGTTTCCGTCCGTACGGGCGCGTTTCCACACGTTTCCAGGCGTTTCCACACGTTTCCACGGACGGAAACGCGTTTCCACACGTTTCCAGGCGCGTTTCCACACGTTTCCAGGAGTTTCCACACTTGTTTTTTAAATTTTTTTTTTCTAATTAATTTTTATTTTTTTTTAGGTTTTCTATCACTTCTAGGAAACCATTTCTAAAGTTATAAAATTAGCAGTGCCTCTCATTTTCTCATCATTATGATTGCACATATATATATTAATAATTTTTATGTTTTTAATATATATATATATATATATATATATATATATATATATATATTATATATATATATATTATATATAATATATATATTTATTATATTATTATATATATTCGCGTTTCCCCGTTTCCAAAATTTGGGGAGGTCGCGTTTCGTTTCGCTTCCGCGTTTCGTTTCGCTTCCCCGTTTCCCCGTTTCGTGCAACTTAGCTCTAAATCACCTGAGGGTTTCCGTCCTAGGGCTACCAATGGAGTAGAGAACCATGTTATCAACTTCTCATACAAGAAACAATATCAACTCCAAGATGTCTCCAAATGATCTCCTCCTCCCCTTTTATAGATCTGATGGATAGATTTCCAAGCCTTTAGAATCATCTTATTTTATTATTATTCTAGAAGCTCCTCCATTGACTTTATCTTAAGTGACCTTTAATTTTATTTTATTTCACTTAAGTCACTTTTGGCCCTTTTTTTCCAATTAATTATTTTTCCTTAATTAAATGACTAATTAAAGTCATTTTTAACTAAGGAAAATGGCAAATCGCCCACCATACTTTCTTCGGCCACTGGAAGTCTCTTCTCAGCATCCCATCCTGTAGATATTGTCGTTCCGGTTCTAATGAACTATTACACTAAGGTGTTCCATCAATTAATCTCCCCAGAATGCCACCTCGAACATAATTAATTATGTTATGTCCAATAATAATGCTGATTTCTAAAATTTGTCGGAATGCGATGGAATGAAAGGCAAACTGTGCGGATTATGGAATATGCCAAGCGAATGCCATCAAATCCCATAAAAACTCCTCAAAACTCCATTGGGACCCCTGATCACATAAACCTGCTCCACTGACCTGGCCATCTCCTACCCTGGAAATCCACCCTAGTTGTACTATGAAGAACAATAAAAATGGGGACATGTGTAATGACCTATCTATAAATATAGAGAACACAAGAATAATAACAGGCATACGATGCATGCATATGATAGCTACATATGCATGTGTCGCATACACCGCACTAATATTTATATACTAAATTAACTATAAGTACTAAACACCATGACACTTCTTCGAATAGAGGTTCTACTCATCCATCAACACCTATATTGCTTAATGTATGGGTAAATATTAAAAGAGGACTATATAAATAATATATTCCAGATTATTAATAAAAATTATATTAATAAATTAATAAAATAATTAAAAATATATATAAGAAATTAATTAAAAGGGGTACTTAGTATAATGTTATAATGTTTATATTAAAAGGAGTACTTTAATAAAACATAATGTGATTTATTAAATCATAAAACATATATATATGTGACCTTTAAAAGAAATGATACGTGACATGGGAGTGTGTCACCAGCAAACTAAGCGGTGGGCTGCTGGTGGAAGAGTGGCCACCGCCAAGAAACCGGATAAAAACCACGGAACAAAGATTTAGAAGGGGGGCATAGGGAAGAAAATTTGAAGGAAGAGGAACATCATCTACGGAAATTATCCACAGGAAGAGCCTGATTTGTTCTGAGGTTCTGGGCATGAGGGAACAGTCGGCTTCAACTAAGAAGCTTACTAGATTGAGTAGCCAGGTTCTGCTCAGTTTGGCTAGGTGGATTCGGTCTTTTGGTAACTGAAGCAGGGAGTTCGAGGCATCATCAACCGCAAGGGCACAGGTAAGTACCCTCAACAATTTTATTAGATAATCTGTTAATTAATTCTGTAAGAGTTCAGGAAAATAATTACAGGTTCAGAGTAAAAATCTCCTTTATTGTTTTTACTTCTATTTTTACGGTCTTGTCATTCGGTATCAGAGCCAGTTTTGCCAACTCTCGGACCTATAGGCTCTGCACATGATATATATACAACGACTGTTTCAACTATGTAATAAACATATTACTCACACTCTGTCCTGTGCCAATGTTTTGAATTAATCTCATCTACGTAGCAAAATAATTTAGATTTTTACGAATAGGATTTAAGGGTGTTTGTCTCAATATACATTGGTATGCCTTGGTGGTTATAACTATGACCTTGCTTTGTTTTATCTGCGCTACCAGAATCGCTTGGAACCCTTGCAACTGTTTTATAGGAACCAAAATTGACATCTAGGTATTAAATAGCCATGAGAGTAGAAATATAAACATCGTTGTTTATAGGAATCAATCCCTCAAGACTTAGTGATTCTCGATTCAAGAAAAAAAAAATCGTGAAAATCCTCTGTAATAAGCTTCATTCTAACGTATATACCATCTATTTTGTCAGTAGAAATATAATGAAGCTATTGGCTGATCATGTCACATCGTGGCATCTAGCCAGAATCCAAGTTAGGAAGTGTAAATAATTTCTTTTACCCAAAGTAGCAACCCAAGAAGATATATTCTTGGCAAACCTTATCGTCATCCCTTCATAATCAGGGCTCTTTACTAAATGATACTCGAGTTATTCCACAAAACTCTCGTAAACTTTTAGAGCCATCCGCTAGGTTTCTTTTAGAGTATGTGTGACTGCAAGCTCCAAGCTCAAAGGCTACATACTCTGTCGAACCTAATCCGCTAGGGCTCCTCACGATTCAGGTCCGTGGGCATCATTTTCCTCACAAGATAAAATGTACAAACCATTCATCCCATTTTACCAGCTCTCGAAGACAACAGTAGAAGATCTACTGTGAATACCAATGAAAATAAGCTTGAGAATAATTTTATGCGCGCACAGGAGAGGGATGTAAGCGTTTAAATGAGCTTAAGAAGGAAGTCTATTTAAAATATGATATTACGTATTTAAAAAGAAAATGTATATGCCAGATTTAAATTAAAATGATACTATTTTTAAAACCACTTGATAATTTCTATACGCATCCATGTTGGTCTGACATTTGTATGGTATTGGGTTATTATACGACAACTCGCGATATCATAAATGACGGATGGCAAGAAGGTTTAGAAACATGACACGAGGACCAAATTATAATTCTGATGATGGTGGCTCACAAATCAATTAAAACTATGATAAACAGTGCATGAAAATACAAGTGTCTGGAGGTTGAAAGCCATTTTATGATAGCGTTTGGATGATTACCCAACAACAGCGGTAAGCAGGCACATGTACACAGGCGGAGGAATGACAAACGGTTCACCATGTATACGATCATATTATGGCCACCCAAGAAGATTTTATGTCATTCGCGACACACAATATAAATATAAATGTAACTTAGTATAAGTATTTTAAAAGTTTTCATTCATCATGGGCCACATGACAAAACGCGCAGTATTCTCCATGGACAGTATAATGTGGAAGGGGCAGTATAATGCGATATAATTTAAATCATTTTTAAAAGTTTTTTTTTTTTTCGTCGAAAAAAATCCTATCCCACCCTGAACCTTCTGTCACCACTCTCCACTCTTTTCATCCCAAACTGCACCGAAATGGCATCCATTGTTGCGACTGCGGGATAAACAACAAGTGTTTGGCTGCCGAAAGTCGTGGCTTTATTGACCAATACCTAACAAGTACATAAATATATATTTGCGTCTGTCGGGATGGCTGCCATTGTTGCCCTAGGAACCCTCAAAACCCCGCACTCCACCGGATTTTAAAAATTTGCTCCTTGTGACGTCAAATGACGGACTTCTAAATCGTCTATCATTTTCATGTGCTCTCAGAAGTTGTGTGTGATAAAATATAAATATATATATATAATATAATAATAATATATATATATAAAGAAATTGGGCGAGAAGAAAGACGAAAAAAATTTCTCTTCCTACCATAATTGTTAAATCATTTGACAATTTAACTGTAATTTGACCGATATGACAGGGGAAATTAAGGGGTAAGCTTTACAAGTTCTCTATATATATAAATGTTTTGTATTGAAATAAATTAATTAAAACAATTCAGTTATATCTTATTATATAAAAAAAAAGTTTATAAAGACTCATGCATTAGAAAAAATATTGTTACGCATTAAGATAGGATTCCCTGCATTAGGACAAGGAGGTCGCGAGACCACCCTCCTTGACCTCGGTACCAGTAAGATCTGCCTAGCAGATAAAAATAGCAAAAACAAACTATAGCATTTATAAATGTGAAAAAAAAAGATAGAAAGAAAGAAACTGTATGTTAAAAACCGAATGTCTACCTCAAATTTTTACAAAATTTTATTATGTGCACAAGAAACATTACAATGGTAAGGACATATGAGCGACGCCGACGTGATCGGGCAGCATTACCGTCATTAATACCACCACCGTCGTCATCATCATCCCCATCGCCACCACCATCATCATCGTCTCCACCAAGACCATTATCGACACCAATCGCTCCAGCACCGGAGTTGGCTTTGATAATGAACTCATTGGAAGCCTTATTGGAAACATTAAAAGAATCAACTATGGCTAAGACCAAAGAAGAACTTCAATCCTTAGCAACCAATTCAGCGAAACCAAAGAATTTTGAGCACAAAAGATCAAAAGAAGATATTTCTAGGGAGCTTCAGAAAATTAAACTCCCAGAATTTTCAAGAGGTCGAGCAGGTGAACGCGCTAAGGCATGGTTAGAAGGAATGAACAGATGTTTTAAATTAAGAGAATATTCTTCTTCTGCAAAAACAAAAATTGTTATATTTCAATTAAAGGAAAGTGCCTTGATTTGGCGGGGAAATCTGGAAAAACAACTGCACCTTACATCGGATAATGTCCCTTGGGAATTGTTCGAGGAAACATTCCGTGCAAAGTATTTACCTCCATACTTTCAACAACAACAAGCCAGAGCCTTCCATACATTAGTTCAAGGTAATAAAACAGTGGAAGAATATGAGATAAGGTTTATGGAGCTTGTAAAATACATTCACTACTTAGATTTTGATGAACGTCAAGCTGAATGCTTCATATTTGGGTTAAATCCGCGCATCAGGGCCTTGGTGAGCATGTGGAAACCATCATCGGTAGTTGAGGCAGTAGAATGTGGTCGTTATGCAAAAGAGCATCTAGGAATCAAAAATATGTAGGGCCAACAGAACCTTTACAATCAGGATTTCCAGGAAAGACTCCCCGAAATTTCTTCAGAGGAGGTAGCTCAAGGCCACCTTATGGTAATAGATTTACCCCAAGAAATGTAGGAACAAGAGCTCCCATGGCAGTTAACACTATCGTTGCCGAATCATCAAACACCAACCCATGGAAATCTCGTGGAATTGCTAATAGAGGAAGAAATTCGAGAAAAAACAACATGAGAGGATGAAGCTCTTTATCTAGAGATTCACGTCTTGACTTAAGAGGACCAACACAGGTTAATTGTTGAGGATGTGAAGGACCGCATTCTCAACGTGATTGCCCTGAAACTTCATCAAATATGTTGCATAGGACTGGAAAAGAACCAATATCAAACAACCAAGGCAATCATAGAATTCAAGCGTTAGTCAACAGCGACCAAGCAGCACATCAATCCACTATAGTGGAATCTTCAGGTATTATTAATGGTATAAAACTCAAAATCTTGTTTGATACTGGTGCCACAGATAATTTCATTTCGTCATATGCATTAAACAAATGTGGGTTGGCAGCTCGCAGACAAAATGATTTCAGACATGTAGAAATGGCCTCAAGAGAACTCCAATCCGTAGACTTAAGTGTGGATCAATGCAAAATTCACCTAGGGATCTATACGACTAAATTGAAAGTTTATGTCACATTGTTAGGAACTTATGATCTTGTCATAGGTATGGATTGGCTAGAAGCTCATCAAACTTGGGTAGACTATTATGGGAAAAAAATTCCAGGTATAAATGATGAAGGAGAAGCGATCCAAATTCAAGGAATCAAAAGAAAAGTATCTTTACGTTACATATCCACAATGAAAATGAAGCGTTGCTTAAGAAAAGGTTGTCAGGCATATGTAATTCAAGAAGTAAGTAAAGAAAAAGCGCCATCCTTAGAACAATATCTGGTGTTAACCAAATTTCCGGATGTATTTCAAAAGGAACTACCAGGCTTACCCCCTGTAAGAGAGCTGGATCTCACTATTGAATTGAAACCTGGTACTCAAACAATCTCTAAAACGCTTTATAGAATGACAGCTCTAGAACTTCAAGAATTGCAAATTCAATTGAAGGAACTACTAGATATAGGGCATATTCGACCCAGTATATCACCTTGGGGCGCTCCTGTAATTTTTGTCAAGAAGAAAGATTGATCCTTAAAATTATGCATAGATTATTGAGACTTGAATCGAGCTACAGTAAAGAATCAATATCCTATGCCTCGAATCGATGATCTTTTTGATCAAATGAAAAGAGTTGTTGCCTTTTCAAAAATTGATCTTCGATCAAGCTATCATCAGCTAAGGATTTCTGAAAATGATATTTCTAAGACTGCATTCTGGACACGTTTTGGACATTATGAATTTACTGTGATACCATTTGAATTAACAAATGCACCAACAGTATTTATGAATCTTATGAACAGTGTTTTCCAAGAATATCTTGATCAATTTGTACAAGACTTTCTAGATGATATTCTCATCTATTCCAAGAATAAGAAAGAGCATGAAGATCATTTACGGATGGTATTGTCTTGCCTTAGAAAACATCAGTTGTATGGAAAATTATCCAAGTGTTCATTCTTTCAGGAAAAGATTCATTACTTAGGTCATATCATATCAGGTGAAGGGATTTCAGTAGACCTTGAAAAGGTAAAAGCAATCATGCAATGGCCAATACCGAAAAATGCACATGAAGTACGAAGCTTTATGGGTTTAACCGGTTACTACCAAAGATTTGTGGAGAGATTCTCCAAAATTGCATAGTCGATTACAACCCTTCAGCATAAAGGTGTTAAGTATGAATGGACTGAGAAATGTAATAAAGTATTCTCTAAACTCAAAAGACTACTCACCAGTGCACCAATCCTAAAAGTCCCTGATATGGACAAAGATTTTATGGTATGTACTGATGCATCCAAACAAGGGCTGGGTGCAATATTGATGCAGGATAGAGGAGTGATAGCATATGCCTCCAGAAAGTTAAAACCTCATGAAGAACTCTATCCTACTCACGATTTAGAGTTAGTCGCTATAGTACTAGCTTTAAAGATCTTGAGACATTATCTAGTGGGACGAAGTTTTACACTTAAAAGCGACCATCAAAGTCTACAATATTTGTTCACCCAAAGAGACTTAATGCCAGACAAAGATGATGGAGTGAATTCCTAAGTGAATATGGCTTTAGAATATCATATATTAAGGGAAAAGAAAATGTAGTAGCAGAGGCTTTAAGCGGAAGACCTCAGATATTCTCTCTCATACCTATCAAAGTAGACTTAAGGCAACGAGTACTGGAATATCTCATCAAAGATATCTGGTATTTAAAAGTGAGATCTAGTCTTGACGGTAAAAAGCCAAAAGAATCTAAGTTGGAAGGATATGAACTAGAAGATGATGGAATCTTACGATTCCAGGGAAGGATGTATATTCTTGATAATAAGGATCTTCGAGACACTATCCTTAAAGAAGCCCACAGAGCAGTGTATTGTGCACATCCTAGAGTAAAGAAAATGTATACCGATACTAAGAAATTCTTCTTCTGGTCAGGAATGAAACGTGATATCGTTCAATTTGTTGCAAAATGTTTGGAATGTCAACAAGTAAAAGCAGATCATTGTCATCCAACGGGTCTCTTACAACCTCACGACATTCTTATGACCAAATAGGAGATTATTTCTATGGATTTTATCACTGGGCTACCTCTTACTTCTCAAAGACAAAATGTCATTCTGGTAGTAGTGGATAAATTAACAAAAAGCGCCCATTTCATTCCCGTAAAAGATACTTATGAAGTTGGTGACATGGCGCGAGTATTCATAAATGAAATTATCAGATTTCATGGAGTACCTAAGAAGATTATATCCGGTAGAGATTCACGACTCACTTCAAGATTCTGGACTTGCATGCAGTCAGCCTTAGGAACTCAACTAAATTTGAGCACTGTTTACCATCCTGAAACCGATGGGCAAATAGAAAGGGTAAATCAAGTACTTGAAGACATGTTGAGAATGTATGTTATGGATCAGCAATCACACTGGAAAAAGTACTTACCTTTAGTCGAATTCGCATACAATAACAGTTACCACAGTTTGATTGAAATGCCTCCATTTGAAGCATTATACGGCAGACCTTGCAGAACACCGTTAAGTTGGGACAGGTTGGAAGATCAAGTGATAATAGGACCAGAATTAATCCAAGAAATGGAAGAGCAGGTAAAACAAATTAGACAACAGTTAAAGGAAGCACAGGATAAACAAAAGAGTTATGCTGATGCTCACAGAACTGATAGGAAATATGAAATAGGGAGCAGGTCTTCATCCGCATCAAACCAAATAAAAGAACTATTCGATTCGGAAAAGGGACAAAGTTGTCACCCCGATTTATTGGACCATTTGAAGTCATAGAAAGAGTTGGACCTGTCGCCTATCGTCTTGCACTGCCACCTCACTTGCATAAAATTCATAATGTATTTCATGTATCTGTATTAAGACATTATATAGCTGATCAATCTCATAACCTTCAATGGAAGCAACTGCAGGTATCAGACGAGGGAATCATATCGGTCGAACCATTACGTATACTGGAACATAGGGTTCGACAACTCAGGAATCGTCTGGTA
>APFE031537591.1:0-13007 GCA_000404065.3 Pinus taeda | reverse complement strand
AATCTTTCCTTTTAGGAATGCCACATTCAAAGTGAATGAGGCCAGAAGCTGCATCTTAAAGGAAAGGCTTGCATCCCAAATAGCGTGCATCCTTTTGTGCTATTTATTTTTGCCATTATTGAGATTCTATCTTCTGTTTAATTTTGTTACAATACCAAATTGAACATTAATTTCAAATTGAGTTAGAATGTTGCAAAGAAAGAATTGTAAATCAAAGAAACTACTCAAATAATCAAAATGTGTCATGAGGTTATCTTAAATTGCACTATATACCCCATAATGTCCTCAAACAACATATATCGCACTAATTTATCTTTCTGAGCACGCTTGAACTTTTGAAGACCAGTGCACTTAAGAAATCATACTATTTTGAAAATTATCCTTGCAAGCTCTGAAATTGAATTTCTAGCTCCACCTTATAACTACTAGTAGGAAATATGACATTGTAACAGTCATAGGATACTTATATCTAACAATATCAAAGGAATTCAATTTGGTTTTGATACTCAAACAAAATTTGTCAGTCAGTCTTACATTGAATTTGTGAAAAAAATTATCTGCTTTTTTGAATTATATATGATTGAAAAACATGTTGAGTATTAAGAAATAGATAATTGTCTACTTGTTTAACATGAATTTATTATTATCTTATTTTTCAGGTTTTTGAATGTTGCAAAAGTGGCGTTTATGCATTGAAGTGTCCTTCTTTCCAAATCCAGGTTGAGTAGTTGTTAAATTTGTCCTTTATAATATGGCAACAAATCATTTATTTCATGGAAAGAGAGAAGTGCCTGGAAAGACGACAAACAATGAGGCATATTACATTGCCCTTATTGAAGGGATAAAAGAGGCAAAACAACATGATGTCAATGATATTGAAGTCTTCATCTACTTGGAGTTGATATGTAATCAGATGAAAGGCATATGTCGGGTTCGGAAGGACAATTTAAAACCCCTTCATACAGAAGCAATATATTGGAGTTGTCAATTTCAATATTTTACCATCAATCGCTCTATAGATATTGAAAAAATGTCCACTGATATAATGTCCAAAGCATTTTTAAGCACATATGTAGATGTCAAATATGACATAGGATCACCATCCACTGCAACAGAAATCATTGATCACCATCAATATAGATCCCCATTGTGTGAATGGGTTGTTGTTATCATTTTTCTTGGGTGTATCATAGCATGGTTCTTTCACTAAAGAAGAACCTGTTAATGTTTTATTTTTCCCAATATGCAACGATTACGGTTTTTTGTATAAGAGACAAATTTATGGACAAATGTAATATATTCCATGTACATGGACAAATTTATTTTGAGAAAAGTAACCGGTTCATGGATTTGTGATTATCATTAATACATTATGGTGTTGTATGATCCTTCCAAACACCTTCTAAAATCTTTGTTTCTAGATAGATATTGATATGCTATGTGATTTGTTCATTGGTTGTTGATCAATGATGAAAGGTTTGTTTACTATGTGTATAAGGAATTTATTCTTAATAACACTATTATTTCTCAATCACCCAGTCACTCTTCCCATCTCCACCTTGGATTTTATCCCAATAGTTTTCCCAGATCACAACTCTATTTTGGCTTGACTTATCTATATTTCAGATATTGTGTTTGTGGATTTATAATGACAGTAAGGAACTAGTCCTTTTAAATCAAAGCGAATCTTGCTCATGCTCAGTGTGGCATAAGTTAGGAAATGTCAATATTTCTCCAAGAAATCACATCCATCATGATGGTCTACTATGCTAAATCCCCCGTGTGACCACTCCACTTCCTCCAAATATTGCAATATTTTTTCCTCTACAAAGGGATTCTTAGATAAAAACTAGAATATCTATGAAAAGGTGACCATAGTATCATGCCCTGCTTTAACAAAGTTTAGAATTGCATCTCACGCTTTTTTTGTCTTTTTTTAATGTATACTTCTAGATTCTCCTAAGAAAAAAAATATTGACAACAGATCAAATTTTACCTTACCTTTTTATGCATTCGTCAGATTAATGGGATTTTTTATGATGGAATAAGAAAAAATAGTCCAAAAATGAAATCTGAATCAATATGAATAGACACAGCCAAATTTGAGACTAGATCAGGATTTGAGTTTTGCAAGAAATTGAATTGTAGAGTGTGGGAAGGGAACTGATAAAAAATATCCTATCATTGTAGTCTCCTAGCATTGTGCACACCCTCTATATTTGATTTACAGTCCCAATCAAATTCTACATATGATATTTTTAATTACAGTGGGAAGAGACAAAATTGTGAAGCTCTCCTCCTTACAAGAATGCATATGATAATGATTCAATGATGGTAGCATCTAATAAGCTCCTACATATTTCCAATATATAAAAATAAATGCCAAAAAAAATTCAATAAATAATCTAAAGTATGATTTGGAAGTACAACATAAGATCTCATTGAATCCATGTATCTTTATGTCTCAATTGTTGCAAGTTCGTCGACTACTATAGCAACCCACTCTCAATTGGATTCATTTTTTAGATGAAAACATAAAAAATAAAACGTTTTCAGAGCCTTGCTCAAAATCTTGATGTTTATTCAGTTCCACCTCACCTATGTTTTATAGCAAATGTTTTGGGATAGATTAGAAGATGAATAAACATTTGGTGGTTATATTCCCCTTTTGGATGTAAAACCTCAACTATTTCACCACCAACTATGCCCACCTCCCCTATTTACTGAAGTTGGCTATGTATTATCCTCGTAAACTGATGTTCATAGATGATTCTAGGTTTTTAAGATGATAAAAGAAAAAGAAGAAGCAGAACAACATAAAAGAAACTAAATGGTTACATCTACCATCTACACTCATTAAAATAAACCCTTTTGACAATAACAGAAACATAACAAATTTGAAATAGCTTATAGAAAATTTTGCGAATGTAATATCTCCCCAAGGGTCCTGATAGGTGATAGGCAAGTTCATAGTATAGATTCCTTAAAATCACAATTACATAAGGGGAAGATCTTTTGTATGTGTTTTGATTATTGAAACCCATTTTGGGAAAATTCTAAAGCAAAATTTGATATATATGCCCTGAATATGTCAAAAATGTTAAATCAAAGTCTTTTAGCTTTTTACCTGAGATAAAGAAACTCCCTTGTTGTTACTCAAATGAGGTGGCACATGATTCTCTACCACCTTGGCTGAGTCATTCCTGATATGTTGGTTGAGAAATTCTCATCTTTAAGATTCGCTAGGGCTGTGTGGGTTGAAAATTTATTGTTTTTAACATTGGTTGGGGCAATGTTGGCTGAGCAATTCTTTTCTGCTACATTAGTTGGGTTTCTGCCTATGTTGGTTATGACACCCTTGCAATATTTGCTAGCACATGGAGCTTATTTTTGTTTGCATATTTGCACATGCATGTGTTTGATTCCCAATTGTACTTTTGTCGCATTTGACAGTGCATTTGTTGGCAGTGTCCTGCGATTCAACTGAAGCGACACATGTTTCTTTATTATTGTCTATCTTAGGCATGAATACTGGATGGATGATCTATGTACATTGGACTTACTTTGGTTGGCGTAACGGAACTATTTTTTTGAGAAGTTTTTCTCTGCTACATCAGCTAGGTTTCTGCTACATCAGTTGGGGCTATGCTATGTTGGCTATGACCCTGTTGCTATATTTATTAGGACACAAAGCTTCCTTTTCTTTGCGTATATGTGGATGCATGTTATCTTTATTTCCAACTGTTCTTTTTTTTCGATTGACAGTGCATTTTTTGGCAATGCTTTGCAACTCAACTGAAGTAGCACATGATTTTATATCTTTGTCTATCTTAGACATTATTACTGGATGAACTATCTTAGTCCCTTTGACCAATTTTTTGGTCTTTTTGTTTGACATTAGTAAAATTATTTTATCTTATCTATCTATGGCATTGTTTGAGTTAATACTATGTTGTCTAAGTTATTTTGTTATGCTGGCAAGGACACCCTTGCTATGTTTGCTTGGAAATTAGTTTTCTATTGATGTATGTCTGCATGCAAATAAACTTTTTGCTGTGTCTCACTTGACAATGCATTGTTGGCAGTGCCTCTGCATTTTTAGAGCATTGAAGCTACTACAGCCTACATCCTGTAATGGTGAATCTCTGCCAACTGAGAAAATGTTGCAAACATCCCGATTTGTGATAATGCAATTTGTTTGCCTAGACGACGTTTGTTGATTTTTACCGATATTTTTGTGGTATCTTAATTTTGTTAATGTTTGGCAATTTTTACTGATATTTTCCTGATTTTTAAGATATTTTGGTCTTTCGGACCCTAACTAATTTTACCTTGATTTTGATGTTTGCAACATTGAGCTTGAGCACCAAAATAGATTTAGTCTGGAACAATATATTGAGTGTTGACATGGATTTCAACGTAAAAGAATATCTTATGAGCATGAAAACTTGAGACAACTTCGACCTAGAACAATGGCCCTCCTATGAATATTTTTTTTGATGTGGTTGGATCCTTCCTTGGATTCATATATATGTGTACATGTATCTTTATTAACCTAGATTGAGTGAGATTTTTTTTCCCTTCTGTCAGACAACTTCATATGGGGCCAAGTAGAAAGTTGCTACAGACCTTTTGTTTTCTTCATAACATTTAAAGTGTTTTTCCATACATATAAAGAGGGAGATGACCTTACATAAGGTACATTGAACAAATGAATTTGTGAATACTAAATTTGGGGGTAGCGTTGGTATTTAGGAGTAGGCCCTTCGATGTACAATTGAGGTTCTGATATCAGAAATTAATACATGGCAAGGTCAGAAGTCAAGATAAAACATCTTTAGGACAATCGTTTTAAAATCTCACTAAGAGAACCAAAGAAGATTAAGGGAAGGACTTATAGTGAGATCTTTCATTGTTTATAGACAAGATGTGAAGCTGTAATTATGGACTGGCCTCTTACATAACCTTATAATCAATCAGTAAAGGAAAGGTCTAATCATAAAAAGAAAATGTTTATATGGACTAATGTTTAACATTATTGGCTGATATGACATCTAACTTTTAGTTCTATCCTACAACTAGCATACTGTAAATGACATGAAAATATTCCTATAAAAGGGTAAAAACATCGAACAATTAGACTCTGCTTTTATGAAGTGGCTAAGTGTTTTACAAGTCTGGAAGTGATTAGATCATAGGATCCATATATTTGGTGATTCTACTTGTCTTTTGTGCACTTTAGGCATGACAAAGTTTATAAATTATTTTAGAACCAATGCCATTTCTGGGCCTAAGCCATGTCAAATTCATGACAATGAAGAGATGTCTATGATTTCCCTGGGACTCATTATTCTGGGGAAGATGGATTCATTTGGATTCAAAATGAATGCAACATAAATGTCACATTTTTGGGTACTCCAGAATATAAAACAAAATGATGAAAAAAGCTCATTAAATATACCTTATGTGTAATTCTAGAACCTAAAATTCTGTTTTAAATAATTGAACCCCATCGATATTTTTAAATGATGTGAAATTTTATAAATTTTGTTAGAACCAATTCTGTTTCTAGGCCTGAGCCATGTCAAATTCACGAAGATGCAGAGATGTCTAATGGTCCCTGGGACTCATTCTTCTTGGGTAGATGGATTCAGATTGAATCCAATATAAATCTCACATTTTTGGACACTCTAGAATATAAAGAAAAAATAATGAAAGAATTCATTAAATCCACCTTTTGTGGAATTCTATAGCCTAAATTTTTTTTTTCAAACAGTTAAGCCCCATTGATATTATTAAATGTTGTCTAATTTTTGGATTTTGTAATCATATCTTGTTTCAGTATGATTGCATCATCCATGTTTTTTAGCATATACATTGTGAAAAACCGTAATTTTAATGTTGCTTGACTCCTTAAATATAAAGACTGTTGCTTCTACATCCAATTTGTCTCCTCATCTACTCCCACAACCATACATCTGATCTATTTGGATTATAATAAAAAAGGGAACAATTTGTAGTGTTATGAACTTTATATCCTTATTATCCTTATTGGTTGATATGACATCTAACTTTTAGTTCTATCCTACAACTAGCACATTGTAAATGACCAGAAAATATGCCTATAAAAGGGTAAAAACATAGAACAATTAGACTCTACTTTTATGAAGTGGCTAAGAGTTTTACAAGCCTCGAAGTGATTAGATCATATGATCCATATATTTGGGGATTCTACTTGTCTTTTGTGCACTGTGGGCATGGCAAAGTTTATAAATTCTATTAGAACCAATGCCATTTCTAGGCCTAAGCCATGTCAAATTCATGACAATGTAGAGATGTCTATGATTTCCCTAGGACTCATCATTCTGGGGAAGATGGATTCATTTGGATTTTGAATGAATCCAATATAAATGTCACATTGTTTGGTACTCCAGCATATAAAAAAATCATGAAAAAAAATTCATTAAATATACCTTCTGTGGAATTCTAGAATCTGAAACTCTGTTTCAAATAATTGAACCCCATCGATATTTTTAAATGCTGTCAAATTTTATAAAGTCTGTTAGAACCAATTCCATTTCTAGGCCTAAGCCATGTCAAATTCACGAAGATGCAAAGATTTCTAATGATCCCTCAGACTCATTCTTCTTGGGGAGATGGATTCAGATTGAATCCATTATAAATCTCACATTTTTGGACACTCCAGAACATAAAGAAAAAATAATGAAAAAAGTTCATTAAATCTACCTTGTGTGGAATTATATAACCTGAAACTTTGTTTCAAACTGTTAAGCCCCGTTGATATTATTAAATGTTGTCTAATTTTTGGATTTTGTAATCATATCTTGTTTCAGTATGATTGCATCATCCATGGTTTTTAGCATATACATTGTGAAAAAACGTAATTTTAATGTTTCTTGACTCCTTAAGTATAAACATTGTTGCTTCTACATCCGATTTGTCTCCACATCTTCTCCCACATCCATATGTCTGATCTATTTGGATTATAATAAAAAAGGGAATTATTTGGAGTGTTATGAACTTTATATCCTTACTATCAGGAGTCAATAAGGAGTTCAGTCAAGTAGTTACACTTGAGATCTCATTTATATTTCATATGGTAGAGATCAAGTTATTGGGACATGGCTTTCATTGAACACTTCACTTGGGAAAATTTCAAAATACATCTACTTTAGTTACTCTGTTACTCAGTTACAATGTTGAAGATGTCTTGTAATTCAATAATGCATGATTTCCATGGGCTTCTCATGAGTT
Source organism: Pinus taeda (assembly GCA_000404065.3). NCBI lineage: Eukaryota > Viridiplantae > Streptophyta > Pinopsida > Pinales > Pinaceae > Pinus > Pinus taeda. The sequence goes on along the minus strand of APFE031537591.1, from coordinate 5,732 downwards.
ACATTTGGAGGATAATCTTTTGTCTGTTGTTTTCTTATCGAATTTGTACATTTCATGGCTATTATACTTTTTCTGCATTCATAGTAGCGGTGGAGATATTCTGGCCGAATCTGACTTGTCAATTTTTGTCTTATCAATTTCATACTTTTGATGGCTCTTATACTTTGTCTGCATCCATATTCGCCGTGGAGATATTCTGGCTGAATTTGACTTGTCTATTTTTGTCTTATCAATCTCATACATTTGATGGCTCTTATACTTTTCTGCATTCATAATAGTAGTGGAGATATTCTGGTTGAATTTGACTTGTAGCAGTATCTAGTGAAAGATGAAATAGAAAAGAAATATCAATTAGACTAGTCAAGACAATCAAATGTAAGAAGTACCAAATATTTGAAGACTTGAAGTATAACCGAAGTTTTTCAGTATATTCCAGTGTCCACTTTATTTTCAAGGTTTGGAAATATTTAAGCTATATGTTTTACAGATCAATTTTCTCTTTTAAATACAAACTGGACTTTTCTATTAAGGGAAATGAGCAAGAACAAAAATTCTTGTAACACGGGATTTTGTAGTTCCAAGAAAATGCCTAATCCATTTCAACTATCAGGGGCATTTGGGTATAGGAATACTGTCATTACTATATGCATCATAGAGCCATTTGATCAAAAGTGGAAATATGGTGAAGGGAGTAGATTTCAAAGAATGAATCAGTGTTTTCATTGGCATATTCGAGGAACATAGATGGAATAGAGTGGACACTTGCAAGGATCTTCCTTATTAGCTTAAATTAGTAAATTAATAATTTAAAGGGGCTACCATTGGAATGATAAGTACAGTGATTGCAACGGATCTGCTTTACTGACATAAAAAGGAAGATACCAAAATGGTGTGGAGTTGAAAATCAAAAGTTTGGAAATATAACAGATTGCTAGCAAGAAATTCACTACAATAGATTTCATTATATTCAATTTATTACAAAATTCTAGAACTGTTTCCTCAAGACTGTGGAAACTTCCATAGTATTGAATAATACTTCCCTAGTGCTTCCAGAGCATCATTTCATGTAATGATGCTTATACAAAAGGTAAATTAATCTATCACAACTTTATCACTTACTGTACATCTGGAAGTTGGAAAACCATGGACTAGATAAAATACAAGCCTTCAACCATGACCATCACTTCCACGATGCATTTTACTACAAAAAATATTTATATAGATAAACAATTGTGTGTTGTGCTGAGAATTGTGTGCTTGGAAAAACACCACATTGTGTGCTTGAATGAGAATCACATGCTTGGAAAAGGACCACATTGTGTGCTTGGCTGAGAATTTATGTCTTCCACATTACGGTTCAATGCATGGACAATCCTGGTTGGAAGCAGAACTGTAGAACAACCTGAAAAAAAGAGCATCCACATTAAAATTTTGAAAGTTAATCAACACCATCATTATTCGAGCAGACCATAAACTATATGTGACCAGGAACTTCAACACACATATATACACGAGCAGACAAGATCAAAATAAACACTTTCACTGAACACACAACTTAAAGATAACAACCAACCTTGATATGAGCAATAGGACAGTTAACACTTTATCACAGGCATAAAAGGATAGAACATCGTTCAATGAACATCAGCAAATCATGAAGAGGGCATGTTCAAAATAACATAACAATCTATTACGCTATCGTATACTATTCCATGAAGGCAAAATCAGCTTGATGAAGTCATGAAAATCCAACAAGATCTTTGACTAGAGGCAAGGAATCAAAAATCCAACAACAAAAAATGCAATGATAAGGTTCAAACCTCACTGGCCTTTGACCAAAGATGTAAAATATAACTATCTATAAATCTAATAAACACCGAACCATGAACATAGGTGTGAGGACATGGTAACTACATGTTTAAGTATAAAAATCAAACATGTTGCACATAAATAAGTAAAGAGATTCTATTTGACAAGCAGCATGATGGATAGGGAAAAATTACAAGCATGGGAAATGAACCCATATGATGGTCCTCCTCAACCATGAATAAGCATAAAAAGGCATGTAAATCCCATGAATTTGGCGTAGGAAATATAGTTAACACCTTAGGAGGGGAAAGGTGTTGAGGACTGAAATTTTCTTTAGTGAGCAATGCATGGGAAGAAACATAAGCACTAGAAATGATCACATTTGGCAATCCTAATTTTTCAATGAGAATGAATAGATTATGAAAAGGGTATTTTCATAACAAGATAACAATAGGAAAACATAAATAGACTTATCAGTCATGGTAGAATATGATGCTTCTCCACTTATTCTATAGTCACCTAGGAAAGTGTCGAATATCATAGCAAAGAAATTTGCTAGAGCATCAAGGTATATGTGCGCACACAATGAAAGAGTGTCAAATGTACCTGGCATGGCAGGTAAGGTTGGATGGTCTTGCATTTCCCTTTGGTCTTGGGTTATCGCCATGGTTGGGGATTGTTGCATTGCTAAAAAAATAAACATACCACATGTTAAATAATGGTGATGAAAATACTTAAACCTAAAACCATGACTCTATTCAACACATGAAGCTAACCTGGAACCATAGACAGGGCATTATTTGATCGATGACATCCTTGCTTATTGAGGTATCAAAACTCAAATGGTTCATATTCTGATGGATCAACATTTAAACCAATTTCCAAACCATTATTTTTGCTTTTGCTTCTTCTTTTTTTTGTGGGGCTAAGGAAACTCTTCTTCCTCTTCAAATATGGATCAAAAGAACCCAATCTAGGTGTGAAGTCAAAATCAGTAACGTGCAAATTATTGGCTTCATCCAACATTTTTTTAAGCATACCAGTCAACTGGATTGTCTCGTCAAAGTAGTAGGAGGGTTATATAAAATGAGATATGTATAGCTAAACAACTCCTCCCTTGACAAATGAAGTGCCTCGGCATCTGCATCAACAATATTTGTGGCCATAAGAGTAGCATCGACATCTACATCATGGTTTTGACGCTCTATATTGATCTCAGGTGGGTCATTGCGTATGTTATCCTCTGCATGCTGATGAAGCAATGGATTTTAATTATCTGAGTGTAAATACAACCAATTAACCTTTATGGCATGCTTGCAAATGTTTCCATGGATAGACCATGGACATTCACATGTTATAAAATCCATACGATACCACGTGACAAGGTATTTTTTACCTCGATTTGTCTGACTTCTCACCCAATATGCATGGGTTATGCTCTCACGAGGACAACAATCAGTATCTAGAATTTTTCTTGCTTGTTCCACTGATGATTCTAGTTCCTTTTCTCGCTTGTAGTTGTTTAGAAATCCTTATTCTTTTAATATTTCCTTGAACCGATAACAAGGTTCAACTATTGTTAGTATCATATGCAATAACCAATCCATCCTCTGGGCACATTTTTTCCTTCTATCAGATAGAAATGTTGTTTTTAGGTAACAATGGCGTGACTCAACAACATTATTGGTCTCTTGATTTGCATAACGAAACTCCCAACAACCTTTCACCCACATACCTAATTGCAAATAGAACCATGTCAGTCTCACTATATCACCTTTAGAGAAGAAAAAAATGCATATAATATGAAAAAAATGTTTACTTGCGAATATTATCTCCAGTGACCCAATTCTTGTTGAAATAGTCTAAGAATTTCTCTTCATCTACAAATTTGATTAAAAAACGATTGATTGCATCTTCCACTTCATAATTGAGAGTGTGTTTCATGATGAAACCTAACTCACTGAACATCTGATTGGCTTTTATGGAACTAGTGGCCAATTGATTGACATTTTTTAACCAAGCCCTTCGTACATGCCAAACGCACAAGGTCACATCACAACCTGTGATCCTCCTGCCATATTCAATGCATTTTAGTGTGCTATTTTTAGAAAAAATGCAAGTTTGGTCATATCATGACAATGTTAAAGTTACCTCAAGCCACTGATTTCAGCCATTGCATCATCAACCATGAAAGCATTGACTTTCCAATTAGGACGGGTTTGGAAACACTTGCGCATGAGCTGCTCTAGCCATATTGCAATATCATCTTATGTGTTTCGTCATGCCACGACCCATGCAACTGGCACCCTGCTTTGTTGTTCATCAAATGCCACGACTATATACAATTGATACTATCATTTTCAACATTACATAAAGTCAAATACAAGTTATTAATCATTCTGAATGTATACAACTTAAATAAATATAGTCAATCAATCATTGGCATTTGAATTACACTGTATTTATTTGTGTTAAATATTGAATCCTGTAAGAATTTACAGGGTAAGTTCCTCAGACAGAACACGAAAAGGACACCGCTCACAAACAGATCAAAGATCAATACACCAGTATTTTGACGTGGTTAAAACCCTCAGAGAGGGAAACAGTCCACGGCCTGCGCCAACGTGGCTACTACAGGCAATTTATTAATAAAAGAATGAAAATTACATAAGCTTCTCTCATGCACGGTGAACCTACAAATGACCCTCCATGCGCTTTAAATAGAATTCATGGACCAATCGGGTGTCAAGCCACGGATCAAGTGTCGTTAATACCGAGGAGAGAATGAACCGTCGGATCACTACATATCGTGACCGTCGGATTGTAAGTTACAAAATGTACAACGGTAAAGAAACACACTTTACCTAACTCTAACCTAACTCTATACTAGACCAAGTTGACTTAACTATTCCTATGTGTCGGAATATCCTAACATCCCCCCTTAAGAACAACTTGGGATAGGATTGAAGGATTTACAAATATGACACAATAGGAGAAGGAAGGAGGCACTAGAGCCTATCCCCCCTTAGTGACAACTTCCTGAACTCCAAGCAAATATCGAAGTTTAGTGAACTTCGCCTCTGTGAGAGCCTTTGTGAAGATGTCTGCAACCTGATCATCTGTTGAACAATATTGCACTTCAAGAACATGGTCATGAATGTGCTTTCTGATGAAGTGCATGTGAAGTTCAATGTGTTTGCTGCGCTGATGATGGACTGGATCTTTGAAAAGCTGAATGGCACTTTGATTATCACACCAAAGTGTAGTCGGATGCTGCTTCTCAAAGCCAAATTCTGATAGGATCTGACGAAGCCACAAGGCTTCCTTACTAGCTTCCACGGCACCACGATACTCTGCTTCTGCTGACGACAGTGAAATGGCAGCCTGTTTCTTACAAGCCCATGTAATAGGTCCTGAACCAAGAGTGAAGACATAACCGGCAGTAGACTTCCGATCATCAGGGTCACCAGCCCAATTAGAATCAGTGAAACCAACTAATAGAGGAGTTGCTTTGGCACTGTAATGAATCCCAAACTGTATTGTACTTCGAACATAACGAAGTATTCTTTTAGCTGCTTTCCAATGACTTTCACGGGGGTTTTGCAAAAAACGAGCAACAAGGCCAACAGCAAAGGAAAGGTCAGGACGAGTATGGGTTAAATACAAGAGTTTTCCTACAAGTTGACGGTATAAGGTAGCATCAACTTCAGGAGAAGTACAAGAGACTGAAAGTTTGACTCCAGACTGAAAGGGAGAAGGAGCTGGCTTACAATCTTCCATGTGAAAATGACGAAGAATATCACAAGCATACTTGGACTGGGAAAGGGAAATACCCTCCTTGGATTGCAAGACTTGAAGACCGGGAAAATAGTGTAAGTGTCCTAAGTCTGTCATTTCAAATTTCTTTTTAAGGCTGGACTTCA
>APFE031537586.1:0-15301 GCA_000404065.3 Pinus taeda | reverse complement strand
ATGTCCCTTGCATCCCCCGCTGATATGGTCTAGGTCCATGAGGCCTCCTTTGGTCTATGTAGTAGGTCTGTTCAGTGACTACTTCAGCCCCTTGGTAGATAGCTTTCAATCTGGGCAATAAAGGAACTTTTCTGTAGAATGATTTTCTTCTCAGATTGAACAAACCTCTATAGATTTCAATGGCTATTCATTCCTAGGATGCCTCCTAGTGCACCTAGGACAAAAAATGGCCAAAGCCCTCTCTGCTTCCTCCTGTTTTCTTTTGACATGCATGGCAAGAATCTTCGTCATCTCGCTCTTGAAATCTTCCAGTCAATTCTCAAATTTACTTCTAAGAGATGAGTTGGAAGATAAGGTACTACTCCCAACATTTCTGTTTTTAGCCATTGGCTCCATAGGAATGGTTTTCTTCTTATTCCTCTCCTATAGGTTCTTCAAATATGTCTGGTTGTTACCTAAGGGTGTTTCTTAATTTCAGCCATCGAAGAAGAGAGAAGGTTGGCTATGTGAAGCAGTGGGGGTGTTGGACAAACATTTTACTGAATTATCTCTACTCCTATGAGGCATGAAAGGAAATCTCTTTTTTGGGTGATTTTTGTTTTTTTTCTACTTGTACCTGCAAAACTGAAATGGATTGAACAACAAATTGCAACTAACTGAAATAAACCTTGCTGAATTGAAAATTTCATAATTGAAATGAAAGCAAAAGATGACTAACCTACTTTGCTGAAACGGAATTGTAGAAATGAATGAAAGCAGGAAATGCCTAATCTACGCTTATTGAATTGAAATTGTAGAATTGAAATAAAAGCAGGAAATGTCTAATCTACTTTTGCAGAATTGAAATTGTAGAATGGAAATGAAACAACTACTCTACTTTTGCTTAAATAAACTACTTAGCAGAATGTGACAGTAGAAAATAGAAGAAAAGCAGTAAGCACAAAATACTCTTACGCTTCCCCAACAATAGTGCCAAAAAGAGTGGTGAGATCCAGTATTGCAAAAATAATGCTACAACTCCTGGGGCTACCTTCTTTACTTTTATCAACCCATTAGTTCGTAACAAACTTGGAAGCGACAGTGCTATACGCACAAGTACTAGCTCTTACTGGAGGCTATCACTTGATCAACTGGCACAAGTTCACTAGGAGCTTAAGCCGACTTCTATGAGTTCTCAGAAGAAGCTTTTACTGGGATGGAAGAAATATAACTCTACAACGGCTATTCTACTTGGAGAAAGAGAAGGAAAATTGGAATGAAATGAAACCCTAGAAAACCCTAGCAAACCCTAGTTTTGCAAGAAAAGAGATAAAAGCTACTGAAATGGGTGCCATTGACTATTGAAATGGTAAATTAAATTTATTCAAGCTACTTCAAAAGAGAAATGAATGGGAATCATCTTTTTGTACTTTTGAGTATTTTTATGTGGAATTATTATGCCTATGGTTTGACTGTTGTGACTGTGCATATGTCTTTTTGGCCAAGGAAGATGGAGTTGGCTTTTGCAGATGGTGAGGAAGGTGTGGAGAGGTCCTAAGAAGTCCCTAGGACCCTTCTAGAGACTTCCATTGCTATTAGACTTCAAAAAATCACCCGCATGAACTTCTACAGGAGGCTACAAGGGATCTACAGGAGGTTCTACAACATGATCTACAAGAGGAGGCCGAAACTAGTTTCTGGAGGTTTGAAGGTGGAAAATGATGGGAAAAGGGGAATAATGGCTATATGAAGGTGTTGAGGGGTCTAGTACTCTGTCAATGAAGATCAGGAATGAAGGACATGGTTGGATTTGTTCAAAAGGCAAGTAAGCAACCCTATGGAAAAATGCAGGACTTAGGGCAGATTGGTGAAATATGGCGAAAGAGTGGGGAAATCCTTGAAAGATGAATTGGTATAGGTTGTACTATGGAGGAATGATAAGTGGAATGTTGTAAAAGTGAGCTGCACACTTACTTCTCAAAACGTACCCAAGCAAGAATAGAAAAAACAAAGTTTTGTCTACTTTCACCTAGAATCTGACCTAAAACTAGAAAAGTGTTGAACATAACTTTATGGACAGAAAATTATGTGAGAAAGCCATGGTAAATGAACATGAAAGAATATAAGCATGTGAATCCAAACTAATATCAACTTCTCCAACTCGAAATATCACACTAGCAATTGCATTGGAAGAGCAAAGACTGTGTTTTTGGTGGCAGCAGTAGTTCCTCGACCTCAAATCATGGTCCCAAGAAGGGAGAAGGGAGATCAAGACCTTCTGGTAGCCTTTTTGGATCTTCTTCTGTTATTATAGAAACCTACTTAAGAAACTTGAAGTAAAAACAACTATTCTAACCATCAAAAGCGACCTATTTAACAAAGCAAGATTAACCTAAACAACAAAAGTTATCTCATGAATGAAAGAAAAAGCATATAAATACACAAAGGAGGTGTTGGAAACTTGGGTTGTGCCCTAACCCAAGAGCTCCAACCCTCTAGGAAAGCTCAGTGTTGTTTGAAAACTGGATTCATCTTCACTGATAAAAAATAATGGCAGTTACATCACAAAATTGTCTTCAAAAAGAGCTCGAAAAAGAGCTGAGTACAAGGATGCACAAATGTGAAAATAGACTATGAAATGGCTAACATCCAACTACAAAAATGGATGCCCTAAGCCCCCATATTTATACAAATTGAGTCTCCAATAGCTCTCCTAAAATCAAGGAGCTCAGCATCCCAAAACTGCAAATAAACAACAATCATTCATTACTTGCTTGACTGCCACTTGGATGCACTCATGTGGTTGTTTGTGCTCCATGTTTCTGATGGCGAATCCAAGGTAAGGGTTCATAAATTAAGGGGACACCCTCCTAAAAATCCTCTCCCTTGTTCTTCCTCGAATTTGGGTGTCAACTGCTCATTAAACCTTTGATTTTATCTCAAAATTGAACACAAATCTGCATAAAGCACACATTAGACTACATGGAAAAATGACTAACCCAATTCACTCTATTAGCATAAATATATTTAAAAAAATGCAATAAACTAATGATAATGGTGGATTAAGTCAAATTAAGTGGCAAAATGAGCCCATATAATTACCCATTTCTGGGGCTCATCAAGTTTCGCTAGTATTTTCCATATGGGTCCTCCTACAATATGGACTAGTCAATCACATGATCGAAATCCTTAACATACTTCTTAACCAAAGATATATGGAGTACATCATGGACTTTCACAACCAGAGGCAACATAATTCGATAGGCTACTAGCCTAATCCTCTCAATGATATTGAAGGGTCCACAAGACAATGGTGCTAGCTTGGAACATGATCCAATCCGCAAGGAGATCTTCATTAGTTTGATGTGTAAGTACACTTGTTCCCTAACCTAGAACTCCTTGGAAAACATGTTATAATATACATAGATCTTCTTCCTATCCTGTGCTTCCTTTAGATTTCTCTTTATAACCTGTATTTCTTGTTCCATCTCTTCCAAAACATAGGGTCCAATCAACAACTTGTTAATCGAATCACTCCAACTGATGGGAGTGTTACAACTACGCCCATACAATGCCTCAAAATGACACATCTTTAATGATTCCCGATACCCATTTTTCAATGTAAACTCTACCAAGAGGATATACTCTTCCCGTTTCCACTACTAATGCATCACAGACATTCTCAACATGTCCACCAATATCTTCTTGACCCTCTCTATCTGTCCATTTGTCTGAGGATGATAAGTTGCGTTGAAGCCTAACTCTGTGCCCAAACGTGCAAAACTATCCTTCCACAATTTGGAAGTGAACATTCCATCCCGTTTGGACAAAATTTCTTTGGAACACGATGTAATCTAACGACATCTATAATGAATACCTGTGCTACATCTCTAGTTTAGAATGTATACCTACCTAGAATGAAGTGTGAAACCTATGTCAACATGTCCACAATAACCAGGATGTCATCATGTTGTCTCACTGTCTTTGGAAACCCTATGATGAATTCCATGGAAATGACCTTCCAATTCCATTCTTGAATCACTATCAACTATAGTAGTCTGCCTGGATGCTTACATTTTCCTTTCACTCGCTCATAATCAAAACATCTAGTGACAAAATCTGCTACATCCATCTTAAAATTCAACCAATAGTAAACTTTATTTGCTATTGTGAGTGTATTTTATACCCTGGGTGACCCGAATATGGTTTCACATTAAACTGCCTAAAGGTCATCTTATTGAGCTCATTCCTATTTGACACATATATACTGTCCTGGAATGTCACCAATCCATTTTCCATGTCTTATGTACCTACACATGTACCTATACCATCACATGTACATGTACCTGTACCATCACCTATACTTGTACATTTACTATCACTTGTACATGTACATGTAGCAATACCATCAGATGTAGTTGTACATGTGCTATACTGAAACTTGGCACAATATCCATATATCTAGCATCCTGTAAACCTACCTATAAGATCCTATCTTGTAAATCTGTCCCATAAGAGCTCATATTTACTAAGTGATTTACCTATATCTCCCTGCTAAGAAAATCAACCACTTTATTCTCTTTAGCTTTTATATATTGTATCTCAAAATCAAACTCACTGATCGTGGCTAACAATCTAGCCTGCCTGCCTGGCATTCAAATTTGGTTGGTCAAACAAATACCTCAATGCAACATGATCACTCATAAGTAAAAATCTCCTGCAAAGGAGATAGTTTCTCCACATCTTCAATGCATGTATGATCACAACTAACTCCAAATCATGTGTGCAATAGTTCTTTTCATGATCGTTTAGTTTCTAGGACTCATAACATACCAGCTATTCATCCTTCATAAAGACTCCACTAAGTCCTCTCTTGCAAGCATCTATGCACACTACAAACTCTTTACCTAGATCTATAATCTATAGTAATGGTTCATGTGTCAACAACTTTTTCAGTTGCTCAAAGCTAGCCTCGCACTCCTTAGTCCATTCAAACTTCTTACCTTTCCTCTATGATGATGTGACAAGATAAGGAATCCATGAGATGTTCTTGATGAGCCTCCTATAGTAGCCTATCAAACCCATGAAATATCTCACCTTATCTACACTCTTAGGATCTACCCACTCCATGATGGCTCTTATCTTACTTGGATGTACTGCAGTGCCCTCCTTGGAGACAACATGCCCTAAGTAGTGTACCTTAGCCTAAAAGAAACCACACTTGTTGAGATTACCATACAACTAAAGCTCTCTCAACAACCTCAACACTGCTACTAAATGTTCATCATACTCTTCCTCATTTTTAGAATATACCAATATGTCATCAATGAACACAATAACAAACTTGATGAACCAGACTAGTTGGTTCGAAACGCATCAACAAATGGTTTCTCATGTGATTTTTGCCGAAAAATATCTCATAAAATAAATAACAAACTTATCCAAATATGGATGCAACACACTATTCATGAAACACATAAATGTAGCTCGAACATTAGTTAATCCAAAAGGAACAACAAAAACTCATAATTTCTGCACCTAGTCTCGAAAGAGGTCTTGTAAATATATTAATCTTTGATGCATACATGATGATACGCAGATCTCAGATTAATCTTTGAGAATGTTGTTGCTCCCTTTAGTTGATCGAAAAAGTCATCAATCATTGGTAGCAAATACTTTTTTTTTTATGGTAAGTTTGTTCAAATGCCTATATTCAATGCATAATCTGAGTGTTCCATCTTTATTCTTCACAAACAATACTAGTGTGCCCCATGGTGATATGCTTGGCCTAATGTACCCCTTGTCTAACATTTCCTTCAGTTGCAACTTTAACTCAAACAACTCAGGTGTGATCATATTGTAATGTGATTTTGATGTTGGAGCTTCCCCTAGTAGTAACTCAATAGAAATGTCTACCTCCCTGTGAGTTGGAAACTCTATAATTTCCTCAGGAAATACATCCTCAATCTACTATAAAAATGGGTACCTGGTCAACACATCCATATCTTCAACTTACTTACCCTTATCACTAGAAATGTGCATTATGAATATCTTACACCCTTTATTTTGGCTACGCTTTCCTTGTGTAGTTTTCACCATCCTAACTAATATAGCTTTATTCTTACCCTATAATACTCTTCATTCCCCATTGTCATCAACACAGTCAATGACTTTATCATAACAATCCAAATTGATTCTATGAAGATACAGCTAGTGTATGCCCAGCCACATACTGTATGAACCCAATGGTAATATATTCAAATGTGTTACGGTAGGCATACCATTCAGATCAAATGCAGAAGCTCTCACCAGATGAAATCGCTTCTTTGTATGTCTAGCCAATTGCACTAACCAAAACTCTACATGCAATTCCTTACTCAATCCACACGTATCCACCAAGTCAGGACTAACATATCTATAATTAGATATAGGGTCAATCAAAATAGAAATAACTTGATCATAAATATAACCATCCATCTCAATCATATATCCTAATTCTCTTCACGTTTGTTATCCAATGTTTCATAAATATGTGGAATACTCTGATCAACATCTCCAATATTTTGTGCCTCCTACACATTGTATATCTTAGGCCTACCACTATGGTGCTGTGGAGAGTCTCTCTTTTGTTGTTCTCCTTAGTAACTTCAACGCGCATAGGCTCCTTATTCTATTCCTTAGATTAGTGTCCATGGCCTCTATCTGATGCATTGAACCTCTGAGGTGGTGTGAAATTATTCTTGTTACCTGTATCCTAAGGCCTTCCTCTATTTATTCCCATTTTCCTTTATTCCTTTCATTACCTCTCTAGTTTGGCTTAGTCTTGGTTCTTTGCTTCGATTGTTCATAGCAATGCCTTAGCTTCTGAGTGGCCTCCTCCAATGATCTAGGTTCATCGAACTCAATTCTAGCTTTAAATCCAACCAGTAACCCACTAATGAACCTTTAAATCTTTGCATTTTAGTATGTGAAATAAGGAACATGCCTTATTAACTCCAAGAACCTACTAGTGCAGTCATCATTGGTGATAGATCCCATCTTTAGCTCATAAAATTCCTTTGCCCTGTCATAAAAGTATCTTTCTGATGAATACTGATTCTTCAATAGCTACCCAAACTCACTCCATGTCAAATCTGACTCATGAATACATCTGACATCCATCACATATTCCCACCAAATGTTTTCTTTACCTTTGAGACTAAATGTAGCCACTCTAGCTTTCTTGTTCTCTAAATAGTCATGCAACCTGAAGAATTTCCTCATGCCAAGCAACCATCCCTCTACATCCTATCATTTCTTCATATCTCCATCAAATGTTCGTGGCTTTTATTTCTTAAAATCATCCAAAAATATCACCTATCACTCCTCTTGTAAAGATGATGATGATGACAATCATGATGCCTATCTAAATCAATACTAGAGTAATACCTGTGTATATCCCTTCCCATATCCGAAGCTTCCAACAATATTCTGTCTCTGATTTTGTCTTTTCGATATGATGTGTGACCACCTTGTGATTGACTGACATAAACGTGGTCCTTATCACTACAAATATTACAAACTCTAAAGTATTACTTCATTTACCTTTGCTTGTTTCTCATATGCCTGCATGATTTTGTGATTATCTTCTTTACAACTCCTTATTTCTTCCTTTAATCTTCTCAGTGTAACTACCAAACCAAAAGAGTTCCCAACACTATAATTCTCTTAAGATTCATAAGGAGACTCTTTGTAGTCAACCATCTTGCTAGCCATTTGATATTTCTTCCTGCAAGGTGTAGCATGAAATCTAAATCAAATCACAATAAGCCAACGTACCATAGCATAGTTCGGGGAGGATACCTTGTCTGTAAGATCAAACAATTAGTGTGATACATGTATACCATAATAATAATAACATATAAAAAAATAAAACATAAGTGTACGACCATGCAACCATCATTCTAGCTAGGGTCGAGTCATCAATGCATGACATCAACAGCAATAGACCACGAACTCATGCATGAAAACCACCACTATATCAATGTACACTTGATCACATGAAAACATGAACATGCATAAGTGATGCATCACCATTGACACATATGCATAAACCTATATGATCAACCATGAATGACCAATACTTGAAATCAAACCTACAAGAATGGTACATGAAACCAAGCACACAAGAATGTAACCAATCAAGCAAGAATGTAAGAAATCATATAACAACGATACACATAAGTGACATAAATCGACATGTAACTAGTCATATACTCACAACAATGCATTCCTCAACAAAACAACAAGCTTCACTTAAGGACATCACTACAACCATGAATAGCATCATGCAAAATGTAACAAGCACATGGAATGCAAGGGTGAGACACACACATGAAAATGACATGCATGCATTGCCAACACATAGCTCATCCATTCTAAGGGGTGAAGCATGCTCTAATACCATTTTGTAACACCCTCCTCCCACATCTACCGAAACAACTGGCCAGCTAGGTGAACATGTGAATAGAGTCCACTATGATATGTTTCAACCTCCTAAGTCATGTTAAGGAAGTGGAAGTGATAGCAACACGCCATATAGACATTAATCATCAGCTACAGGACCCTCACAAAACAATCCAATAGTTTAGATAGCTTACCTTGGGGTCCCACTAAAATTTTTGGACAACTTAAGCCTCTATCTCTCTCATGCTAAAGGCATGAAGGCAGCCAAAAACCCGAAGTCACTCTCACAAGCTTTCCTGCTAGTGACTAGAGACCCAAACTAGCAGTGCTATGCTAGTGATTTAGGGATTTAGGCCACTTTTTCAGACCTAGAGCCCAAGTCACTACCCAGAATTGAACCATCTCTTCATATGAGTAAAATAACATGCAAATGATAGTACCAAAGCAAATACTTGTTGAATACGTTAACTAGACCCCTACTAGCCATGACAAACATTTCTTCAAACATATTACAAATCTGTAATCTACAAGTGTAATTAACAATTCTCAGCATAGGGTCTCATACTTAGCTAAGAAACACTAAGAAAAATTGATGCCTCAACACATCAAGTGATCTGCCATTCATTAGATCATAAATACATTGATCATTCAATTACAAGTAAAACATTATGAGAGCCACAAATGGTTGCTACCATAAAGCATATACATAACCAACATAATAGGGAAAAATGTATCATTGAAACCACAACCATATACACCACATATAATCCATCATATTACTCATAGATATTCTAGGATAAATAACCTTTCATTAATAATGAAAAATCCAAACTTGAGATAGAACTTCCACGTTCCACCTAACCATAGAATGGGTGAACCAAATCTTTCTTCAGCCATTCACCCCCGTGCCATATTCCAAGCATCAATGTGGGATCTCATAGAATACCTCAATCAAAAACTATCCATAGCTTCCAAAGGCCATCCACCTCGACCCATCAAAGAATTATTCCACGTCATGGTCCAACATCATAAAACCATCATTTGATCAAACTCTATCCCAACCATCTAGGGCTCTAGATCATTTGTTCCAACCAAGCCTCCAAAACTAGTAACTCAACCCAAAGTTGTCAATAGGATCCTGAGAATTTATCCAACCAAGTCTCTAGGACAAGTAACTCAACCCACCAAGGGCCCTAGAGTTTTTTTCCAGCCAAGTCTACGGGGCTAGTAACTCAACCCAAATCGTTACAAGGCTCCAGGAATTAGTAACTCAACACATGTTAAGGAAACATGATAACCAACCTAATACAAACAATTAAAGTAAATCCAAAATAACCATGGCTATACAGGAAATGGCAAGGCTAGGTAATCCATTGTCAATCTAGGAAATCCTCCATGCCAATGACATATCACAACCAATAAACCACATGCATGTGCCATGCATGCCAAAAATAGTGAAGGAAACAAACATACAACTCAATATCTATAAGCAAATTAGATGTAGTTGTTGATCCCGATGGATTCTTGCACTTTCCTACTCTTCCTTTGCCTTCTTTCTCCAAGAATCCAAGTATGCCACACACACAAAGAGTGCTCCAAGAAAACTCTAAGTCTCCAAGAGTATGAGAGAGAGATGAGAAATCCAAAACTGAATTGACAAAAGGTTGCCAAGTGATCCTCAGAAGCCTTTTCATGAATGATGCCTCTATTTTCTTCATTTTCTTCATTTTCCATTATTATCCATCATTTTCCTCCTCACATGCAACCTGTGACCTTTCCAATCCATTTTCTCCTAATTTCCATTATTTTCATAAATAATTAAGCCAAAAATGCCATTTTCCCTTTCCAAAGCCCTAGCCATTTCCTTTGCTAATTTCCTTACCCATAAACAATGACAAGTGATCCCCATCACTAGGACTCTACCCAAAATTCAGCTTGGGATAAGTGTCCCAGCATTTGTGGTTTTATTTTGCCTTTATTTACCTTTATTTCGTGGAATTTTCGCCAGGGTTGTTACAAAAACATTCCACCACAAACTTATAAATATCAGATTTAAGTCCATCATCAAAATTCTCTCTTGACCCTATTGAAAGTTTTTTAAAATCCTGAATTTCATCCTATAGGGGAGATATGAAATTCCAAAAGAACATTTTGTTTAATTTGGGAGTTCTTACATAGATATAAGCGATTGTTGTACCACAATGAATCATTTTTCCAAATAAATGATGAGATGCATTGTGATATTGCTGCAACTTTTGAAATAATTACCATACCTCTTCATCATTCTTCCATTCATCCCTTGCTTCGCTTATCCAATTAGGTTGGATAATATAAATGGAATAGAGAAATGCTTCTTGATCAAGGAGGATCCTCAAAATACTCAGAATTTATCAATCTCATATTCCCATGAGATCAGTTCCAAGTCGAAGAGCTTGTTGTACTGATTCTGGTGTTGTATTTGGTTTTCCAAATGGATTTTGTATGAGGGAGAAAATACATTCTAAATTTTTGTCAAAGCAAGGAAAAAATGCAATGCATAATCAGTAGTGAGGGCCTTGGAGCAGAACAAGTGGTAGCACCAGAGAAATACAAGTGGCAACAGGAGAGCAAGGCATGTGGTAGTAGGTGGCACACTCACGATTCAAACTACCAAGCTAAGAAGTTCATTGGTTGAACCCATGACCTGCGGGCTATAAGCCCAAAATCTTACCAATAGGCCATGGGCTTGTTGTTATATATCAAATGATGAAGGTGTTATTTAAATTTTTGTGGATATGATATGGTTAAAAAGGGATGGGGGAGCCAACATATCCAACAAGTCCGCTAAACCCTGATCATGTTAACAAACAGGTTAATAGACTCTCCTATTATAGGTTGAGACCTTTCAACTAACAATAACCATTGAAGCTTGTGAGCAGATTCGAGAATGGAGAATTTTGATGTAAAGAGATTTTTTGAGGACTTTCAATACATCAAACACCCATTGGAAGTGGATCAGAGATTTAGTCCACGAAGGATGAACTCTATCATCAAATTTGTTGTGTTTTCCTCTTATTTCTGTTGTTCATGGTTGATTTCAGATTTGAAGGTTTTAAGTTTAAGGAACATCAAAATCTATTTTCCTTCTTAATTCACTTAAAAAGAAACCTTAGTCAATATTTGAAGAAATTTAGCAAATATTCAATTCTGTTATTTTTGGATCATATTTTGTTATCAGAGCAAGGTTGATCATGTATAAGAAGGATATTTGCAAATGTGAATGTTGACTAGATCCAGACTGTGACATGGAGAAGGGAAACTTAACAAGATAAATCAGAGATTGGAAACAGGAAAGTATCTCAAGAGTTGAAAATGGGAGAGACAAATGAAGGAGAATCTTCTGAAACAAGGGTTGTTGGAAAGGAAAAATATCAGAAAATGTTCCTTAATATGCAGAGGATAATTGTAGAACTTTATGAAGACAAGAAGACTATTGATGTAGCCTCATCTTCTAAAGGCACGACAGAGAAAAATGGCAAGGAAAAGTTTGATGGTAATGAACCACCTTCTCCTCCATATTCATCTTCTTCTTGTTTGTTCTCTTATTACTTAAGTTTATATTTAGACACAAAAGAAAAGTTAGATAATTGGAAAAAGAAATTGAAGTTCATTGTAGAACTCAAAATGTTGTTGATGATTCTACAAAAAATCAGTTAGCTACAACTAGAATGGGGGGAACAATCTTGATTTGGTGGGAAAGTAACGATCAATAATATTTGAAGAAAAAAGAAAAAATTATCTACTCATGGTCTAAGTATGTTAATGCTCTTAAAAATAAATTCTATTCTTTAGGATATATGCAACAGGTTGTAATGGATTGGAAACATTTAAGGCAAGGTAAAGGACAAAGTGTGCAAGAATTTACACATGAATTCATGGAAAAGACATTACCACTTAATGTCACATGAGGAACACAAGTAACTTTGTTAAAGTATATTAGAAGTTGCATTCTTATTTGTGACAAAAATTGCTTATGTTTAATCCAACTGACTTTTATGAGGTGTGTTTACAATCCATTCGTATTGAATTAGGTGGTATACCTTTTCAGACAAACTTTTCAAAGAAACCATTCAAGCATTCAAAGAACAAAGATTCCAAAGAATGCAAGGGAAAGAATAAGTTGAAAGGGAAGAAATTGGAAATAGCTAAGAAGGAAGGAGAAAGGCCTACTTGTACTCATTGTTAGAGGGTTGCACATGAAGACTCCAAATTTTGGAAGCTTCATCCTAAACTTAAACCAAATAAGTTCCTTAAGAAGAAGGTGAAATGAAAGCTAATGTTGTAGTCCAACAAGATTTGGGATTTAACACCGATGATGAAAAAAAGATTAACACTATTGGTCTAATAGGTATTCCTTCTAAAACTAGCTCTAGTTCTACTTGTTCTTCATCTTCTTCAAAAGCTAATAATATGATTGAAGAAAACAAGAGAGTTGAATTGTTTAACATAAGGATAATATCCAATCACACTAATATAGACACATTATTCGATAATGGATCACAAGAAAATATAATATCCGAGGAACTAGTAAGAAAATTGGGATTGGAAACTAAAAATCATCCAAAACCATACCCTTTATGATGGTTGAAAGAAAATATTGAGATACAACTCACAAAACAATGTCGATTAATGTTTGCAATTACAGCTAATTTTGTTGATGAAGTTGAGCTAGATTTAATTCATTTGTATATATGTCCAACTGTTTTGGGTAGTCTGTATCTTTATGATAGAGATGCCATATTTCATAGAAAGGAGAATAAGTATCATCTCTTTAAATATGGAATTCAATACATTATCAAGGCACACAAAATTAAGACAAACTTGGATTTAATCAATGTCAGTCATATGAAAAGGTTGATAAATTCAAGTAAAAATTATATTTTGATGATTGTTAAAGAAAAACTTAAATATAAGTATGATTCTTTTCAAGGGTGTGATTCTCAGTTTAAGGACAAATTGTTTTAAATAGTAGATTCTTATAAATAATTGTTTAAAGAACCAAAGATTTTACCCCCAAAACAAGAAAGACAACATGAGATTCAACTTCAATCTGATGCCCCTCTCTTGAACCTTGGCATAATAATATGTTAGTCATAGAGAGTGAAGAGATTAAGAAACAAATTCAAGGGTTGGTTGATAAAGGCTTAATTCAAGCTAGTTCTTCCCCATGTGGATCACCAATCATATTAGTCCCAAAGAAATATGAAGCTTGGAGAATGTGTGTTGATTTTAGAGATTGAAATACAATCACCATTATGAACAGGTATCCTCTTCCTAGAATTAATGACTTGCTTGATCATTTAAATAATGTTGTTTACTTTACAAAACTAGATTTAAGAAGTGGTTATCATCAGATTCGTATTGCAAAGAATGATATATGGAAAACTGCATTTAAGACTAGACAGGGGAATTTTAAATTGTTGGTTATTCCGTTTGGGTTATGTAATGTTCCAACAACTTTTATGAGAGTGATGAATGATGTTTTTCATTTTTTTATTGATCAGTTTGTCATAGTATATCTGGATGATATTCTTATTTTCAGATCAAGTTCAAAAGAACATGTAAAGGATGTTAAACAAGTTTTTGATGTGTTGCAAAAAGAGAAATTATATCTCAAACTCTCAAAATGTGAATTTGGAAAAGCTTCCTTAGTATATCTTGGTTACATAGATGGAGGAGGTCAGCTAAAAATAGATCCTATTAAAATTAAAGTAATTGTTTAGTGGCCAAGACTCAAAATGTGATGGAAATTAGAATTTTCTTAGATGTAGTTTAGTACTAGAGGAAGCTTATTTCTCATTTCTATTTTATTGCATCACAAATTCATGCTTTAATATGTTCTAAAGTATCCTTTCAGTGGGGAGGAGAAAAAAAAAATTGATACTTTAAAGCATAGAATTGTTATACCTCCAATATTGGTTTTACCAAACCTTCAACAACCATTTGAAATAGAAATTGATGCTAGTGGGTGATGGGTGCAATATTATTATAAAAAGTAAACGATATTTTTTTTCATTCAGAAACATTTTGTAAAGCAATCGCTAACTATCCAAGTTATAATAAAGAATTGTATGGATTAGTTGAAAGTGTTAAAAAGTTCAAATATTATTTAATGGGAAAAGAAACAATGATTTGTATAGATCATCAGCCACTTTAGTATCTTGAATAACAAACTAATTGCACTATCTTGACATTATAGATGGATGGGGTTTTCGCAAAAATTCCATTTCGTAATCAAATAAAAGAAAGATACCACCAATAAAGTAGTTGATATGTGATTAAGACCTTGTTTGAATGATTTAGTTATTCAGAAAAATAGTTCTTTAGCACAAGAAAGTTGTATAGAACAATATGCTGAAGATCTTGATTTTAAGGATGTTTCTGAATCACTAAATCATGTTGCCTAGGTGGAAGAAGTGAATTATCATATTCATGAAAGGTTATTGTACCATATTGGAAAGTTGTGCATACCACAGGGAGAAATAGTGCATGTGTTATCCAGAAAATTGTTATGAAACCAACTCAACAAAAAGATAGAAAATATAGATCAACGCCTTAGAATTCAGCCTCTTCGAGGGGGCAACCTCCTTTATATTACATAAATGAACAATTCTTGGATGATACACATGAAAAGACATGCTTTCTATACATAGGAGTCTAAGGGGTCATACCATAATCAAAGCCGACATAATAATAATGTAAGGGCACAATAATAACAATAGTGGGCTTCTATGAGACACAATAGTAACAATATGGGCACTACATGGGTACATCAATATAATAAGTGGGTTGTACTAATAACAATAAGGGGTTACACTAGTAGTATAGGGGCCTAACA